>BQNB010134876.1:0-13286 GCA_026074375.1 Tanacetum coccineum | reverse complement strand
GATTTAGAGTTGGATGCGGTTGTGTTTGCACTTAAGATCTAGAGACATTATCTGTATGGGACAAAGAGTGTCATCTATACATACCATAAGAGTCTTCAGCATATCTTGAGTCAGAAAGAGTTGAATATGCGACAACGTCACTGAATAGAGTTGTTTAGTGATTATGAATGTGAAATTCGCTACCATCCTTATGACAATCGTGATTTGAGCAGGTTAGTTTATATCTTTAGATATGGCTAAGAGTTCATTTTATGTGTTTAGGTGTGGTGCTATGAGATTTTATGTGTGCTAAGTGGGTTAAGTAATGTGCGTAATATCATTTTAAGGTGTGTGGACATCTCATTTTAAGTGTGTTTGTTCTGGATAACGAGTATTCCATTTGTTCACGTTTAGTGACAATGGAAAAGGGATGACGTATTGCATGTAATGCTACGTCAATAGTTGGATGACTAAGTGTTAAGCGTTTATGAGAAATGTGGCATTTTAGAAATGAAATAGGTGAGTGAAATATAGAAGTTTGTAGCAAACTTTCTAAAAATAGAAAGTGGTTTGGTGAAATGAAAGTTATAATTAGAAAGTTTAGTAAGTAGCGGTTAAGTAAAAAGGTTTAATCAAATTAGCTTAGGTTTTTATAAACACTTAAGGAAATGAAGTAAATTAGTTAATTGATAATTTAATAAAAAAATATATAATATATAAACATTATAGGGTGCGTCCGGTTTTGGGTTTAAAAGAAAGAAAAAATATATTTTTTTACTAAACTAAGTTGGGTTGGACTAGGACTTGTAGGATTTAGATTAAAATCCAAACTTGGCCAATATTTTTCCTCTTTATCTTATGCCGTACGAATTCACTTCTCCCAAAACCCTAAGAAGTTGATTTTCACTTGTGGATCCAAGAAACTTTCAAGAGTTGTGGTTTAGGAGCTAATCATTAAGGTAAGTGTGTTCATCCTAGTTTAAATAATGCATTCATGTAACAAAGTTAATGATGGATTCTAGGGTTTCATAAAATTCAATCCTATAATTAATGATATAATAAATATGTTATAATGATTAAGGTTTATTTAGAAGCTTATGGGTGTAATTGGTTAGGTTTAATTCGCGTTAAAACTTGAATTAAGGTTTGGCAGTATTAGGGCTGTGTTGTTTTGATGATATCTTGATGATAGAAACGAATATTGATAAGTTTTTGGAGTCTATGAATAAGTCAAAAGAGTCTTCTTTCCAGAAAATCTGGCCTCGAAAGTTTTTAAGAGTCATTCAAATGTTGGTTATACTAAAAGTTATCAAAACAGTAAATACGGGTCAGATTTAGGTCATGTTTCTGAGGGTAAAACCCTAACTTAGGATTCGAATTGAGCGTAGCCCTTCTACAGTAGTTAAGTTCCATATGTATATAGAGAAACCCCAGAAGGATACCTTCTAATTTTATATCTAAGTATGGTTAATATGTCCAAACGTTTTAGTGTTCAATCAGATCCGAATTGGGACTGTTTTGAAGTTTGATTTTCTTAGGAGTACTTGTGCATGTAAATGGCTTTTGGAAATCCAAAGGTAGTTAATATACTCATAAATGAACATGTGTGATTTTTAGTATGAATTATGAGGGTCATTAAGGGTTTGGGGTACGTAAAGTCATGATAAAATTCTGTAATTCTGAGTTAATTATAAGTAACTAGTGGAAGGAGTTAATGACGTGGTTAAGTTTAGGCATGGTGTCGCTTTCACCCATGATGGTTAATTAAACCCTTAGACATCCATCATATGATTGTTACATGTGCTTAAGCTTTTGGCTTAGTAGCGTGTAACACGTGTTATTTTGTTCTTTAGCTTTGTGCGAAGATTTTGGGAGTTGCTTTAGCATCAGGTGAGTTTCATAACCCATTTTTCTTATGTTTTCTTAGGGTGAAAATGATGATATGAGTTTAAATGTTTTAGTTGTTATGATTATGTGTTTATATGTTATGTGGTACGCTCCATGGCTTTGTGTTCAATTGGAGTCATTTATGTGGTACGCTACATGGCTTTGTGTTCAATTGGAGTCGTTTATGTGGTACGCTCCATGGCTTTGTGATCAATTGTAGGCATTTTGAGGTATGTGAGTTCGGTTAGAGAGTGGTGTTTACTACTCAATCAAATCCAACTGAAGGGTTGAAATAATACCTACTAACTTTATGTTCTGATCGGGGGGGGGGGGGGGTAGTGAGCTCACCATGACCCTGTGGTGAGTGATGTGATGTATGGTGGACTGCGGGGACCGTTGGTTGTTATGATTGTTTTAGTAAATCGCTGCAATTGTATGAAAAGTTTTTTATGTGTCTTAACCTATGACTCTCACCAACATTTATGTTGAGTTTAGCTATCCAATTTTCAGGTGAGCACCATAGGAATAAGATAGAGAGAAGTGGCTAGAAAGAGACCATAGGATGTCATAGAGTTTATTGCTTTGTCATCTTAAATATTGCATTGTTTAGATTATGGATAATTGTTGCATGTCTTTCTATTAGCGAGAACTTTCGTTTCATCAATAAAGATGCCTTTTGGTTTTGGTTAGTTTTATGGGTATTGTTATGACACTTTGTGTCTATACTTTGCTTATTTATTGCATGTAGAATTCTCTATATAGACGTCATTGTGTTGTGATGATATCCTTTCTCGTTACGCCTCGCGTTTCCGCCTTGGCGAGGTGTGACAGATTGGTATCAGAGCCTTTGGTTATAGAGAAGTAGGTGGTTGAGCCTAGACTATAACCTAGGGGTCCTTCATGTAGATGCATTTAGGGCTTAAGTGTTTAATGCTATAACTGCTATGCCTCCCCTCTATTTTTGCATAGCTTATATATCTCGTATTTTGCTAAGTTGTCATTTTAGTTATTTTGCCTACCATTATCTGATATGATATGTATTACTTTCTTAGTATTTTAGCTATGTTTTCCCCACCCGTAAGAAGTCTCGTTGGGAAACCGTTTTCCCAACTGGACTTAAGCGTTATAAGGAGCCTCTTATGGAACCGAAGGAGATAGGATAGTTGATCGTTTTTCGGATGCATGTAATAGGGCTGGATCCGCGGAGTCGGGTGATTCTTGCGGGGGAAAAGTCAAACCCAAGCGAGGCCTAGCATAAGTTTATTCCGTCCTTTACCTCGTTATGTTGTTATTGATTAGTTCTTTTGGATATTTAGTATTTTGGAAGGGTTGCGAGTTTTTTGTTCCTTTATGTTGTTTTTGTTTTATTTTGATATAAGTAAGTAGTTAATTGATGGAGCATCCTTTATGTGTTAAGTTGGAGTGGTTTAAGATGTGCAATGTGGTATATGTGCTCTTATATAATTTTTGATTATAATGGGTAATCTTAAAGTAAGTTACACGTGTGAAAGGTAGGCCACTTATAATTTATGTGGCAACATAATTATAAAGGCATCACATACGTAGACTTGTGACCATGATAGCATTTTTTTTATGTTTGGTTGTCAGGTGGTAGTGTAATATGTTTTCCTTTCTTGGTATGTCGTATTCATTGATAAAGATGGTGGTATGGGTAGAGATTTTTTTTCTCTTACCCTAATTGGAGGATATGTTGAGTTGAGTTGTATAGATAGTAAGTTTTCCCTTCTATCTAGTATTTGGGGATACCTAGTATTGCTATTATAGAGGTTGATCGTTTGCTCGGTTGTTGTTCCGGATTTTCCTAGAAGTCTAAGCTTAGCATCCTTTCATTGTACTTTGTTAGTAAGGATACTCGATTTTTCCTATTCAACGTCTCGATGTATATTGGTGGTTCAGAATCTGCTCTTTCGGATATAGGCGCATTTTGTTAGTTCTTTCGTTGTATTGATTACTCGTATGAGTATCAAAGGTTTTCTTTAGGCACTAATTGTTCCTAACATATTAGTGTGGATCATTACTCCCTTCTTTGTATATCCCTTGGTTTTCGTAACCCGTTGTGGACGTATTAGTATCGATGCTTTTTGGTTTGCTCTGTTGATCGTTATTTTAGATAAGACCTTACGTTTTCTTTTGGGTACGTAATGTCTTGCATGAGTTTTCTTGTATGAGTTCGTTTGATTTTATTTTGAGTATATGGTTCATGGTATTTTCCTTCGTTTTCAAACAATAGAATTGTGTTAGAGTCCGTATGGTGTTTTATGACCCCTTTTGGTATTACGGCGTCCTTTGTTTGAGTAACATATTTTATAATTGATGTCTATTTAACCTTAAGTTGTATTTTCTTCATGTGGCTGACTTTTGACTTTGACTGACTTTGGCTTCGGATTGACTTTGTCTTTTCCATCCCGTGCTTGGTTTGGTCATTTTTGGCTTTCTTTTTGAATATCCGTTCCTGTACAATTCAAATGCAAAACATACAAATACAATGTATTTTTGGTACGTTTTTAGTCATTTAAGTCCGTTTTTAATGGAAATGGTATGTGTAATTAAGCACATACCATTACGCCTCGTGTTTCCGCCTAGGCAGGGTGTGATAGATTGGTATCTGAGTCTTTGGTTATAGAGAAGTAGGTGGTTGAGCCTAGACTATAGCCTAGGAGTCCTTCACATAGATGCATGTTAGGGCTTAAGCGTTTAGTTGTATAACTAGTATACGTTTTTCCCCTTAATTACATGATTTTACTTCTTAGTCATGTTAATTTCTTTTAGCTATTTTGATTGCCTTTATCTGATTTAGTGTACTTATCTCTTGATAAATTAGCTATGCCTCCTCACCTTCATAGGAAGTTCTGCATGGGGGTTGCTATTGCAACTGGATGTAGGGGATACTATAAACCAGGAACAAGGGCGTGGGTAATTCAGGGTAGCCGCAAGATCCGTATACTGGTTGACATGTACCCATGCAGAGTTGAAGAGAGGTTGACCATAAAATTAGTTAAGGGAGAAGGGGTATTAAAGATTGAAACAACAGTGACTGCTAAAGATGGTACAATTACCAAATTTCCAAGAAAATTCCCATAATACAAACCAACGAAGGGAGAAGAAGAAATTCTTAAGTTAAGATCAGTCTGGGAGAAAGTGAATTATGACATATCTAACAGTGATTCGGATCTGGAGTTCAAGGCTAGGAGTGGACCTAGGGACAGTGAGATGGAAGATACGGGTGGTAGTGGAATTCGAATCAATGCATGATTGTCCGTCTCTTTATGTGTTTTAAGATTTTAGGATTTTAAGATTTTTCGATTTTGGTTTGGAATTTTAGTAGGAATATTGCTTTTGAATATTGGATTTTGTTGGATTATTTTAATAATATGATTTAAGTAATTTTGAGTCATTTTCCATATGTGGTGATTATTGATGTGATCTATGTATTATGTGTTTTGGTTGACATTAAGAAGTGTAGTAATAGGAGGGAGTACATTTGTGAAAGAGGGCATCTATAATTATGGTGTCCAACATAATTATACATGCGCCACAACACAAGTGGACTTGCAAGTATGATTACGCGGATTTGATGTCAACATGTTGTTTGGTTGATTATGTATGTATATGTATGTATATATAGTTATGATGGTATGCTGATAGAATGGTCGGTTTAGAAACATTTCCCCTCTTATCTAATGTGTGTTAATACTATCTTAATCAGAATGGTTTGAACACGGACTAACGACAATGAAAATGGGCAACCCGACATCGCTGCCATCATTGCGCCGCAATTGCAAAATATCATTCCCCAGATTGTCACTCAAGTGACAAACAACGTAAACAACAAAAATAACAATAACAACAACGGGAACAACAATAACAACAATGGAAATAACAACAACAACAATGGGAATGGTGGGAATAATAGGTGTTCCTACAAGGGGTTTTAGGCATGTGACCCTAAGGAGTATGATGGAAAGGGAGGTGTGATAGCACTTACCCGTTGGATCAAGAAGATTGAGAATGTACTTGACAATAGCGGGTGTTCTGAGAATCAAAAGGTGAAGTATGCTGTCAGTTCGTTTGTTAACAATGCACTAACATGGTGGACCACTCAAATCCAGGCAAGAGGCCGTGAAGCAGCAATTGGTATGACCTGGAATGATTTTAAGGCCCTGTTGGTGGAGGAATTTTGTCCAAGTAATGAAATGGAGAGGTTGGAGAATGAATTTTAGAATCACAAGATGGTAGGAGCCAACCATGCAGCTTACACGGATCGGTTCCATGAACTGGCCAAACTGGTTCCACATCTGGTGACACCTGAGTCGGCACGCATCAAGAGGTATGTAGCGGGATTGGCGCCTGAGATTAGGGGAATGCTCAA
The DNA here is from genome assembly GCA_026074375.1 of Tanacetum coccineum. Taxonomy (NCBI): domain Eukaryota; kingdom Viridiplantae; phylum Streptophyta; class Magnoliopsida; order Asterales; family Asteraceae; genus Tanacetum; species Tanacetum coccineum. Next base: position 7,030 of record BQNB010134876.1, on the reverse strand, counting down.
GGCGACTCAGCCAACAACTATCCAAGATGCAATACTGAGAGCCGGCATACTCACTGACGAAGCAATTAGCTGTGGTACCTTGTCAAAGAGTAATGAGAAGAGGAAGTCAGTGGAAGAGACTGGTAAATCTGGAGGGTCATGGAGGGATAAAAAGAAGGCGAAAATAGGAGCGGGTTTTGTGGCAACAGCTCCTCCTAAAAATGAATTTGTGAACCAATATCCCAAGTGTACTAAGTGCTATACTTATCATCCGGAGGATGGAGTTTGTAGGCTGTGTTTTAACTGTCAGAGACCTGGCCATTTTGCTAAAGATTGTCGGGCACCATTTAAGCGAGCAACTCCTGTTAATGCTGTCAGAGTGGAGTTTGAACCGGGGACATGTTATGAGTGTGGAAGCCGCGAGCATTTTCGAAATACTTGTCCTAAGTTGAACCGAGCACTTGGTCAAGTGGGAAACCGTTTAACTATTGAAGGCAATCGAAACACAAGAAACAATGGGAATCGAGCTACAGGAAGGGCCTTCAATGTGAATGTGAATGCGGTGGAAGCTTTACAGGATCCTAAAGTTATGACGGGTACTTTTTCTTTGAACGATCATTTTGCTACTGTACTTTTTGATTCTGGAGCTAATTTTAGTTTCATTTCTACTGAATTTGCGCCTTTACTAAATGTGAAACCTAGTATTGTAAATCCTGGTTATGTGATAGAAGTAGCAGATGGTAAGAAAGTAGAAGTTGATAGGATTATCCGTGACTGCAAACTAGAACTAGGAAATTCCCTGTTTAGTATAAATTTGATACCGTTGGGTCATGGAAGTTTCGATGTGATTGTGGGAATGGACTGGTTGTCCCAGAATAAGGCTGTGATAGTTTGTCATGAAAAGGTGGTTGAAATACCGTTGGAAGGTAGTGGGATACTTAGGGTTCAAGGGGAACGTACTTTAGGAGCCGCTAAAGCCTTAATGAATGCTAAGGTAGAGGAACCAAAATTGAGTGATATATCTGTAGTACGGGATTTTGTTGATGTATTCCCGGAAGACTTGTCGGGGTTACCACCACAACGACAAGTTGAGTTTCGCATAGATTTAGTTCTTGGAGCGACGCCAGTTGCGAAGTCTCCATATCGTCTAGCGCCCTCGGAAATGCAAGAATTGTCTGGGCAGCTTCAAGAGTTGCAAGACAAGGGTTTCATACGACCGAGTCACTCTCCATGGGGAGCACCTGTGTTATTTGTTAAGAAGAAGGATGGCTCTTTTCGCATGTGCATTGATTATAGGGAATTGAATAAGTTAACTGTTAAGAACCGCTATCCTCTTCCTAGAATTGATGATTTATTTGATCAGCTGCAAGGATCACGTTATTTCTCCAAGATAGATCTTAGGTCGGGTTATCACCAGCTCCGCGTACATGAGGATGATATTCCAAAGACCGCGTTTCGAACGAGATATGGACATTTTGAGTTTACAGTTATGCCTTTTGGATTAACCAATGCACCAGCAGTCTTTATGGATTTGATGAACCGAGTTTGTAAACCGTATCTAGATAAGTTCGTCATTGTTTTCATTGATGACATTTTGATCTACTCTAAGTCTAAGCAGGAACATGAGATTCATTTGAGGATGGTGTTAGAATTGCTGAAGAAAGAGGAGTTGTACGCTAAATTCTCCAAGTGTGATTTCTGGTTGCAAGAAGTACATTTCCTTGGTCACGTGGTCAACCAGAATGGTATTCATGTGGATCCAAGTAAGATTGAGACAGTAAAGAATTGGAAAACTCCTACAACACCGTCTGAAATTCGATCATTTTTGGGTCTAGCATGTTACTACTGGCGTTTTATCATAAACTTCTCTAAGATTGCTAAACCCCTTAATTCGTTGATTCAGAAGAACCAAAAGTATGTGTGGGGTGTGGAACAAGAAGAGGCTTTCCAGACTCTGAAAAATAATTTGTATGATGCGCCGATATTGTCACTTCCTGATGGAGTTGAAGATTTTGTAGTTTACTGTGATGCTTCGAATAACGGATTAGGTTGTGTGCTTATGCAAAGAAATAAGGTAATTGCTTATGCATCAAGCCAGTTAAAAATCCACAAGAAGAATTATACAACACACGATCTAAAGTTGGGAGCAGTGGTGTTTGCTCTAAAAACTTGGAGACATTATTTATATGGTACGAACATTGTCATTTACACGGATCATAAAAGTCTCCAACACATATTTGATCAGAAGGAGTTGAATATGCGCCAAAGGAGGTAGATCGAGTTATTTAGTGATTATGAATGTGAAATTCGCTATCATCTGGGTAAAGCGAATGTGGTGGCTGATACCTTGAATAGGAAGGAACGGGTGAAACCTAAACGTGTACGGGCAATGGCTATGACTATTCAATTGGGAGTAAAAGGAATGATACTGGCAGCTCAGGGTGAGGCGTTCAATAGGAGAACGTACTTGCTGAAAAGCTACATGGTTTAGATCAACAGATGGAAAGGAAAGGAGACGGAAGTTTGTACTTCATGGATCGAATATGGGCTCCGTTAGTAGGAGGTGTGAGAACAATAATTATGGATGAGGCTCATAAGTCCAGGTATTCCGTACATCCTGGAGCGGATAAGATGTACTATGACCTTCGAGATATGTACTGGTGACCAGGAATGAAGAGGGATATTGCTACCTATGTTAGCGAATGTTTAACTTATGCAAAGGTGAAGGCTAAGCATCAAAGGCCTTCAGGCTTATTACAACAACCAGAGATACCTAAATGGAAGTGGGAAAACATCACCATGGACTTCATCACTAAGTTACCTAGAACAAGGAGTGGGCACGATGCGATATGGGTTATGGTTGATAGATTACCAAATCAGCACATTTTTTGGCAATACGTGAAGATTATAGTACGGAGAAATTGGCGAGGTTGTATACCGATGAAATTGTCGCGCGTCATAGAGTGCCTGTGTCGATTATTTCAGATCGTGATCCACGGTTTACATCACGTCTTTGGCAAACCTTTCAGAAAGCCTTAGGAACACGATTGGATATGAGCACGGCTTATCACCCTCAGACAGACGGACAGAGTTAGCGTACAATTCAGATGTTAGAGGACATGTTAAGGGCGTGTGTGATAGACTTTGATGGCAGTTGGGATGTCCACCTACCGTTAGCTGAGTTCTCTTATAACAACAGTTATCACACTAGCATTTGGTGCGCTCCGTTCGAAGCACTATATGGAAGAAAATATAAGTCACCCGTGTTATAGGCTGAAATTAGGGAAGGTAGTTTGATTGGACCCGAATTGGTGCAGGAAACGACTGATAAAGTAGTGGTTATAAAAGAGAGGCTCCAAGCAGCGAGAGATCGTCAAAAGAGCTATGCTGACAACAGGCGCAAACCGTTGGAATTTGAGGTTGGAGATCGTATGATGCTAAAGGTGTTGCCTTGGAAGGGCGTGGTTCGTTTTGAGAAGTAGGGTAAGTTAGCCCCGAGTTATGTAGGGCCATTTGAGATTCTTGAAAGGATCAGTCCTGTAGCATATCGGTTAAGGTTTTCCAAGGAATTGAGTGGTATACATGACACGTTTCACGTGTCAAACCTAAAGAAGTGTTTGGTGGATGCTAGCCTGCATGTGGCATTAAATGAAATTAAGGTTGACAAAACTCTTCGTTTTGTTGAGGAACTTGTAGAGATTATGGACCGTGAAATTAAGAGTTTAAAACGTAGTAAGATATCACTTGTGAAGGTTCGTTGGAATTCAAAGCGTGGTCCGGAGTCACTTAGGAGCGCGAAGATTATATAAAGTCTAAGTATCCTTAGTTGTTTGTTGATCGTGCTGATGAGTCGGCTAGTTAAATCTCAGGACGAGATTTCCTAAAAGGGGGGATATTATGACAATCGTGATTTGAGCAGGTTAGTTTATATCTTTAGATATGGCTAAGAGTTTATTTTATGTGTTTAGGTATGGTGCTATGTGATTTTATGTGTGCTAAGTGGGTTAAGTAATCTGCGTAATATCATTTTGAGGTATGTGGGCATCTCATTTTGAGTGTGTTTGTGTTTGGTGATGAGTATGCTACGTCAATAGTTGGATGATTAAGTGTTAAGCGTTTATAAGAAATGTGGCATTTTAGAAATGAAATAGGTGGGTGAAATATAGAAATTTGTATCAAACTTCCTAAAAATAGAAAGTGATTTGGTGAAATGAAAGTTATATTTAGAAAGTTTAGTAAGTAGCGTTTAAGTAAAAAGGTTTAATCAAATTAGCTTAGGTTTTTATAAAAACTTAAGGTAATGAAGTAAATAAGTAAATTAATAATAAAAAAAATAATAATAATATATATATATATATTTAGGGGGGGCCGGTTTGGTTTAAAAAGAAAGAATTTTTTTTTACTAAAACTAAGTTTGGGTTGGACTAGGACTTAGGATATAGATTTAAAAACCTAACTTGGCCTATTATTTTCTTCCCTCTCCCTTTTTCCGTACGATTTCCCCTCTCCCAAAACCCTAAGAAGTTGATTTTCACTTGTGGATCCAAGAACATTCAAGATAAGAGTTGTGTTTGGGTGCTAAATCATCAAGGTAAAGAGTGTCATCCTAGTTTAAAAATAATGCATTCATGTAACATAAAATCCAATGTTGGTTCTTAAGGGTTTCATTAAAAAATGGCCGACCCAAAAGAAAAGCGAAAAAAGGTGTTTTAGTTAATCTAGGACTTGTTAAGTTAATTATCAAAAAACCCTAACATAATTTTAGTCTCACCTTGCCTCCCTCTTCTCCTCTTGCCGTCAACTCAGCCCCAAGAAACAAGGAGATCAAAATTTTGATCCAAGTATTCAAGTGCTAGATCGCGTAGAAGCAAGTGAGAACGCGAGGTATTCATCTTGTCCTTGTTTAATTCTTTTAAAAAAAGATGTAACAATTAATTATGATAGATCTAGGGTTTCATAAAATTTAGAATATTAATGATATTTAATGATGATAGAATGATTAGGGCTTGATTAGGGTCATGATCAAGCAATTGGTTAGGTTAGATTTGCGTTAAAAACTTGATTTAGGGTGAGCATAATTTAGGTCTGTGTTCATGAGTGAATATCTCCATGATGTTAATAGGTTTTTAAGTGTTTCTGGACTCTAATCAATATCCCAATGAATGTACTTTCCAGAAAATCCGGCCTCGAGAGTTTTTAAGGTCGGTAAGTCATTCAAATGTTGGTTACACTAAACGTTGTCAAAACAGTAAATACGGGTCAGATTTAGATCATGTTTAGGAGGGTAAAACCCTAACTTAAAATTCAAATTCAGCTTATCCCTTCTACAGTAGTTAAGTTCCATATGACTATAGATAATCCTAAAAAAATTAGCCTCTGAAAGCATGTCTAAGTATGGTAGTTAGAGTGATACATTTTGGTGTGCAATTAGATCCGAATTAGGATAGTTTTGAAGTTTGATTTTATTTGAGGTAGTTATACATGTAAGTAATACTTGGGAATCCCAAGGTAGTTAATATACTCATAAATGAACATGGGTGATTTTTGGTATAATTTATGAAGGTCGTTAAGTATGGTTTTGGGTACGTAAAGAGACACTAAAATTATGCAATTCTGAGTTAATTGTAAGTAGCTAGTGTAAAGTGTTAATAAGATGGTTAAGGTTGGGCATGGGGTTGGGGTGACCCATGATGGTTAACTAAACCCTTAGACATCAATCATATGTGTGTTACATAGACTTGAGATTTTAGCTTGGTTGCGTGTAACACGTTTATATTCTTTTGTGTAGCTTTGTGTAAGATATTTGGAAGCTGCTTAAGCATCAGGTGAGTTTCATAGTCCCTCTTTTCACATCGCTTTTAAATTGGGGTGGAAATGATGCAAATGGATTTGAAATGTTTTAAATTACTATGATTATGTGTCTTTATCTTGAAAGTGGATGGACTTTACTTGACTATTGTATGTTACGTGCTAAATGCTTATGTGTATTTGGATCGGGGATAACGTTCCTACCCATTTGTTGTGATATTGGATCGGGGGTAACGTTCCTACCCATGTGAAGTGATGGTTTTAATGAATCGAGGGTAACGTTCCTACCCAAGTGTTGATACTTGTTGGATCGAGGGACACATTCCGTTCCCATGCTCGTTATGGTTACATTTGCATGTTAGCTTGTATGATAGTACAATAATTGTCCTGCCATGTTTTCATTAATCACAGTAATGGTTTATAAGCTTTGATTTTTGTGTCTTAAACCTATGACTCTCACCAACCTTTGTGTTGATGTTTTAAGCATCATTTTCAAGTAATCTTCTTGAGGATAAAGAAGTTAGGAGAAGTGGCTAGTGAGACTGTCGGCTTGCATGCGGAGTCATTCTCCTAGAGATTTTATTTATGTCTTTTGAATTGTTTGCTATTTGATTGTTCATTGGATGTTTAGACTTTTGGATTATGTTTCCTTGTGGTATGACTTTGCTATCGTAATGCAAGACTCCTTTATCTTGTGTTAGATATTGTCATGACACATTGTGTCTCATTTGTTTATATATTTCATTTAGTTCTCTCTATTGTTGACACCATTGTGTTATGATCATATCCATGATGTTATTCCTCGTGTTTCCGCCTAGGCGGGGTGTGACATTAAGAAGGTATCCCAATAAACTTGTGCAAGCAAATTCAGAACCTAAAATAACCTTAATCTAACTTAAATCTAAAATCTAAAACTAGCTTAACTAGAAATTTAGAAAATAGGACAGATTATGTCTAAACCTTAAATGACAAATACATGCCTAAAACTCTTTCCTTCTAGCGCATAATGAACCATACCAGATCTAAATCTAAGCCCCCAAAACTACTTATAAGCAAAATCTAAATATAAGCAGTTTGAACAAGCATTTGATCACACAGACTTGTGCTTCGATATATAAAACCTTAAAAAGTGAATTTAACCTTTGAAAACTTATAAAAGATGACTTATAAGCTTAATTTGAGCTTATCAAACTTAGCTTAAAAGTCACAAGGCAATCAAACAGTACTAACCTAGGTTAGTACT
>BQNB010134875.1:0-18246 GCA_026074375.1 Tanacetum coccineum | reverse complement strand
GTTTTCTCAGGTCAATAAGGTACAAGTCACGGATACATTGGCTGGTCGTCATTTGAAGTCATTGTCATAAAGATTTGCACGCATTACATTTTGGAACATTGTTATGTTGTGAAATCTTTACTCTTCTAAGACAAACAAGTTAAGCTCATGAGCTTTTTGTAACGAACCATTTATGAAATCTTTACTCTTATAGAGAACCAGGTCAAATGTTTTTACTTGGTCTATAACCGTTTTCAAACATTGTGTCATTCAAAAGTTTTCAAAGGGACATGCATACATTACTAAATTGCATCTAGTATACATGCTTACATGTCATACATCATCTTAGCATTAGCTGATTTTACTAAGTGCTTACATAAGTTATATACATGTTTATATTACATTACGTATATTACCAATGGTCTAATATAATATACTTATACAAGTTTAAATATTGATTATAGATTAGTCATGTCATCAGACAACGCATCGTCTGCGGTTACCTACACGTCTATATCTTCCGATTCAAACGGACCATCATCATGGGGCATCCCACTCGAGAATGCTGGCGAGATTCCGGAGATGGACCCATACGAGGAAGTTGCCCAACAAGGGCAGGCACACCCACTGTCACCTGCCTATGTACCTGATCCCATGGAGTTGGATGAGCATGTGCCAGTATATGTTCCGGAGCCAGAGCACCCAGAGTACCAGGCACCATCTGATGATGACATCCAGGTCGAGGATCAGCCATATGCTGAGGATGCTTCACCGACTGCTGAGTCACCTGGATACATTGCTGACTCGGATTCGATGGAGGATGATACTGATGCAGATTCTATTGATTATCCAGATGAGCCTGAGGATGGCGAGGAGGATGATGATGAGGATCCTGAGGAGGATCCCAGCGAGGAGCATGATCCCGAGGATGATGATGAGGATCCCGAGGAGGATCCTAACGAGGAAGATGAGCCCTCTGAGAATTCTGATGAGACTGAGCCGGTTGAGGAGGATGAGACTGCTGCTACACCACCACCACCTAGACACCATGGAGCGAGGATATCTGTCAGACCTCAGACACCCATGGCCGCTTCTACCCAGGCATTGATTGATGCATTTGCTGCTGGATCACCAACATTTCCATTACCACCTCCCATCAACCCTACCTATGATCAGGCACCATTGGGTCATAGGGCAGCTATGATTCGTATGAGAGATGACATCCCCGAGGAGGATATGCCACCTTAGAGGAGATTTGTACTTACTGTCCCCCCCCCCCCACCTGGTTATGATGTAGCAGAGAGTTTTGCTGCCGCTGTTGCTAGAGCATCTAGGGGTCAGTATGATTTTGTTGATGTTGTTGGGACAGGACAGGGTTTGGTTCGTAGTCCTAGTCATGATTCCCGGACTATTGCTAGAGCTGCTGACAGAGTAGAGGATGTTGTTTATGTTAGGGCTCTACAGGCTTTTGAGCGTAGGATGATGCCTTCCATTGAGGAAGTTAATTTGAGGGTCAGCTACCAAGTACAGGCTCGCAAGCGGGAGAGTGAAGACTTCTATACACAGAGGACTGCTTATGAGACAGAGTTGCAGGAGGTACGCCAGGCTTACCTTAGGTCCGAGGCTCAAAACAGGGCATTGTTGGTGCGACTTGAGACATTGGAGACTCACATAACTCGTATAGCGTGGCAGCGCCAGAGCGCTGAGGATCGTACAGTCAGACACATGATGCGTACCCATGTACTAGAGGCCAGAGCTCAGATTGACACGGTGGAGGACACCGGTAGTAGCTGTTAGTTGTACTTTCCATCTCTAGCTATCTTGTATAGTCTATTAAGTTTTATGGGAAATTCCCATCAAATAGACTCTAGGACGTATTTTCATTTTTTTGTAGTAAGATCATTCGTGGTCATTTTGTATCCAAACAAATCATGTACGACTCGACATTATGTTATGAAATATTAATGTATGATGTTATGGTTGATTTCATGTTATTTATTTTTCCATTGTGTTGTGGTGTAATTATCATATCCATTTGTATCGACATTGTGATTATATCTCACGTACATTGTGTTCTTGTGATTATTAGAATCATGCCTATAACAAGACAAGGAACAAACGACGTCATGACTCCAGAATCCATTCAAGCTATGATCGATCGGGCAATTCAAAGAAACTCAACTCAGGATGACGATAGCCAAAATTCAGGAGGGGGAATCAGAAGGCCTGTGCAACCTGCACGTGTCTGTACCTATCCTGACTTTATAAAATGCCAACCCTTAAACTTCAAGGGAACTGAAGGCGTTGTTGGCTTAAATCAATGGCTCAAAAAGATGGAATCAGTATTCCACATTAGTGGTTGTGTCATTGAAAATCAAGTAAAGTTTGCTACTTGTACTCTGCTAGGTACAACACTAACCTGGTGGAATGGTCATGTGAGAACCTTAGGTCATGATGCTGCCTATGCTATGACTTGGGGGACTTTCAAGAAGAAATTGTCGGACAAATATTGTCCAAATTGTGAGATCAAGAAACTCGAAATTGAACTGTGGAATCTTAAGGTCAAGGGAAACGATGTTGCAGCTTACACTCAGCATTTCCAAGAACTAGCCTTGATGTGCACCAAATTAAGGTCAAGGGAAACGATGTTGCAGCTTACACTCAGCGTTTCCAAGAACTAGCCTTGATGTGCACCAAATTTCTTGCTGATGAAATCGCGAAGATTGATAAGTATATCGGTGGACAAGGCCCAAGACTCTTGACTTTGCTATCGAGTTGGCCAACAACTTGATGGATCAGAAACTCCGCACTTATGCGGAAAGGCAAAATGAAAACAAGAGGAAGGCAGATGATTCGTCAAGAAACAACCACCAACAGCAATCCCACCTCGATAAGAAACCATCACCAACAACAACACCATAAGAAGCAAAATGTAGCTAGGGCATACACTGCTGGTCCTGGCGAAAAGAAGGTCTATACTGGAGACCTACCTCTGTGCATCAAGTGCAACTACCATCACACTGGGCAATGTGCACCCAAGTGTGAAAATTCAAGAGAGTTAAGGCGCCATGCTACCACTGATTTTCTGGGCAATACCAACAACAACAATAGACAACAACAACATAAATTCAAAGGCTTGGAGTACTGCAATGAATGTGGTAACACCGGGCATATGAGGAGAGAGTGTCCAAAACTGAAGAACCGTGAATGGCAACGGGAATGGCACAGCTCAAGAAGAGATTATTCTTTAGGAGAAAAGATGCTCTCCCAGACTCTAAACGTCATCACGGGTAACGTTTTCCTCTTCTCGAACAACCGTCGACTAAAAATTTTGTGTTCGCACTAAAAGGGTGCGGATAGGAGCTTTGTATCTAATACCTTTAGTGCCTTGATTAACTACCCCACTATGTTAGAAAGTCATTATGGATGTAAAATATCTGAATAGGGAAAATCCATAGGACTTAACAACCATAAGTACGTGGTTGTCACTCTAAACTCATGAACCACCCTTTAACATCTGACTTGATTGCCGGGTCCTACTTGGTGAGTTTTGACGCCATTATACGGAATGGATTGGTTAAAAAAGCATCAATGGGGTGAGAACATCTATGACGAGAAAGATTTGCGATTCCTTTCGGAAGAAAAATGTTTAATCTTATCAAGGAAACAGAAACAACCAAAAGAGAAGAACACGACTGAAATATCATTTCGTGCACTAAAGCACAAGAGTATCTAGTCAAAGTGATGTGACGGTCTTTTATGGTACACATCACACAAAGGAAGCCTAAGACAAGTCGGAAGGAGAAGAGCGACTTGAGACTAGTCATTGCCGAGAGACTTACCTGAAGTATTTCTAAAGACTTGCCGGGTATTCTCACCAACATGCGAGCAAGTAGAATTCCAAATTGAAATAGTACCAGTGAAGCAGCTTATAGCTCGGCGCTTATCGATTAGGCACTATCAGAAATGTAAAGAACTGGGGAAACAAACATCAAGAACTATCCGGAGAACAAAGGATTTATAATACCCAGGCTCTTCACCTGGGGATCCCCAGCTTGTTGGTCAAGAGAAAGAGGATCATTCGTGTATGAGCAATCAATTATCGTGAGCTGAACAAGCTAACGGTAACGAACCGTTTCCACTCCTAGGATCGAGATACTTGTTCTAATCACTTCAATGGTCGAGTGTCTACACGAAAATCAATTTTATACAAGTTACCAACAGTTATGAGAAGTTCGTGAAAAAGAATTCCCAAGAAGACCACGTTGTAGGACGCGTATATGGGCATTAGTGAATTTCAATTGATGCTTTTGGGTTAACAAATCACCTGCCAGTATTTATTGACCATCAAGAACCGGTGGGGTAAACCTTATTTGGATAAGTTGTAATAGGTCTTTATCGATTGATATACTAATTTCTTACGGAACAAGGAAAGAGCTTGAAGACAACTCAAACTAATTTTAGAGCTACATAAAAAGTAGTAGTTGTACGCAAAATCCACCAAGTGTAAATTTTGATTCCAAAAGTATAATTTCATCGAACAGTGTACTCCTATCACAGCTAAAGGCATCCATGTAGACCTGCAAAGATCGAGTCACCAGGATTCATCCACCATATATGGAGTCACTCGACACACCTATCACAAATCTGCCTTCTCGCGTAGTGATACGTGATTTCTCCAAGAGATTCACGAACAGGAGATCTTATGATCACAAGCGCTCGTGTATATACACTTTCATCTACAGAATCTGCGCTCACACTTCTTCATTTGAAGGCTTTCGATGCGTCACATTCTCACCAGCACCGCGTGCATCCTAATATGATAGCTAAGCTGACTTAAAGAATGTGAAGTTCGACTGGGGAGAAAAGGAGGAAGGCCGCATTTCAACTGATTAAACAAAAGCTGTGTAGCGCACCTATTCTGGCCTTGCCTAAAGGATCAGAAAACTTCATTGTTTATTGTGATGCTTCGCATAAGGGTTTGGGTGCCGTGCTTATGCAAAACCGAGAAAGTTATAGCTTAATAGTGCTTCTCAGGTACTAGCAATAGTTCTACAGTCTAGCAGCAACTAGACTTCGCGCGACACTAATCACATATCACTATCTCTCACGCAACTCATTACACACCTCTTAGACGAGTCATGGACTCTAGTGAGTCTGAGACTAGTACGCAGAGTGAATCTGAGCGTGACACAAACTACGGACTATCCTCTTCCCAGCGAGATCTCAGCTCGCAGAATGATACTGACTCCTACTCCACATGATAGACCAGACAGCCAACGCGCCATCACAATATAACAGTGACGCACGTCACAACCAGTATTTCTCCGACCACACAAATTGACAACGCTGACATTGGAATCTAGACACACGGACAGACTTCACACGAACACACACATGTCTGAGCGTTCTAGTATCGAACACATGGGAGATTGCGGACCATACACGAGTGTTCTACTAGAGGCGGTATGAGCGAACGACACTACACTAGATCCACTATCTACTTAGTATTCAATCTTGAGTAGACACTCTATCATCATACCGACGTCACTGATTTAAGCAACACGCGGCACAACGCCTTTGTCTGCTAGTCGAATGAATCTCTATTATATTGTACAAGCCACAAGAACGCGCAACAACAAGCACACACACAGCGGTGTTATCGAGAGCCTCGGTCTTCAGAACCACTAGGAATCAGACTCTCTCACACGAAGGGTTCTTACAGACCCGTAGTAGGCTCAGTTGTCTCTTTCTATCAGAGGTTGACAATCTGTGATATTCCATAGACAAGAATGTCACTATCAAGGAGAACTAGAAACTCCATACTTCACAGCTCACGTATGACTCGTACTCAGAACAACAAACACTCCTTGTATCATCATACTACACATGATAGAATGTAGAGAGAGTTTACAGAGTCAAGGCTAGATGTCTAATATAAAATAAACAAACAAAAAAAAATAAAAAATAATAAATATACTTTATATTTTATTATAAAAAAAAAAAATAAGAAAAAAAAAAATAACATATTAATATATAATTAATATATAAAAAATGAGGGGGGGGGGGGGGGGGGGGGGGGGGGTGGGGGGGGGGGGGTGGGTTGTGGTGGTTGTCTTGTTTGATTCATCTATGTTCTTGCTTTATTAACATGCTAGGCTAAGCCTCCTATTGTGTTTATTTATGATTGTATGAAACCTAGAAAGTAGATCTTAGTGGTGTTGCTTTTTGTGATGGATGTGCATGTTAGGTATTAGAAAACTAGCTTTTGTCTGCATCGCTGTTGATATGTCTAGGAAAACATGATTGTGTAGAAAGGATACCATCAGGTAACAGTCTTCATACTACCTTGCCCCCTAATATGGTTGATCTACTCTTAATATATTTCACATGCACTTAGTGTACTCCTAGGGGCCTTATAATAGTCTTCATACTACCTTACTTGTGTGTTGCTCTAACGGAATACTAAGTAGACGGCGGTTCGTGTATTCGTTCATGACTTAGGAAATAGTTACACAGATCATCACAAGGGTGACAAAGCAAAAACACTAGGAGAAGTAGTCTAGGGAGTAATACATGATTAAATAAACATAGTCTTTTATCTTAATGTTATCACCAGTAGTTTAGAATGTCATTTAGTTTAAATAGCTAAAACCAAACCACCTCTCAAACATATGATTTACTGCTTTCATAAAATGTAAAAAAACAAAAATAATCTTTTTCAACCTTTAGAATTTTGTTAGATAGGACCGTGATCAAGCCTTCCCAACCTATTCCCCAAGTGAACGATAACAACCCCCGAGTCTTGCCTATACTACTACAACGATTAGGTGCTCTGCCTAGGGAGTTTTGCAAAACTTCGTGTGATAAGTACACAACGACCGCAATCAAGTTTTTGCGCCACTAGAGCCTGGTGGAATTATTAGGTTCTGATCATAGTTTAGCTTAGTTCTACTCGCTTAAATCCTTTCAAGTGAGAATTTAATTCCGCATATTAGCTTTCTTGTAGTCTATCTTTTCTTTGTGTGTTTGTTCGTAATTTCCATTGACTATTCCATTCTTCATCATGGAGAACACGAATCCACCACCTACCAATAATCGTCCTGTCCTACCAGCTGCGCTACGCGCACGAATTAACCAAGAGCTCCAAGAGCTATTGAAAATTTCAGCCTTTGTTGAACAATCTCGCCTAAAGAGTATTGAGCGATTCCTCAATCGTTTCGCCGACCAACCCAACGAGACCAATATAAATAACCCTGAGTCCGATGATGGATTGGAAGATACACCTCTCATCTCTCCCTTTCCCTACTCTGACAATGACTTGATGATTGGAGGAAGTTTCTATAATGAAGATCAGAGTGATTACGAAAATGCAGGGACATTACGATCGTCGAAAGAATAATTAAATAGTTTTTGATGGGATACCTGCAGTTCGAATGTATGATAGGCTGTAGGAGTTTACCGCATATCTCGACCCTTTCTACCAATGAATATTAGCACGCTAAAGACTATAATACCATAATGGTAAGATGAGACAAGAGGGACGGGAAAGACCTAGTTGCTATTGTTTAGGGATGATCTATGTGTTTTGATGTCCGGAAGTTTTTACCCTATAATCACGGGATTTTTCCTTGTGCAGAATTACCATAGGATAATTCATTATGAGCTGACATGGCTGAATCTTGATGGGTATAGACCTTATAGAACAATCACTAAGACTGCAAATACGACATCACTTAAAGTAAAGGATTGGTCTCATTCACTAAGATCTTCGACACATACACATATAGGATGCCACGTACAATAACTAGGCTCAAGAACTTTAACTGGAGTAAGGTTTCCACCATTGTTAGAAACAAAGCCAAAATGATTGATGAACGCATATTGGCACCCTTAAAATGAAAATTATAAGTTTATGTAAAAAAAATGCTTGAACTATGTCCCCAGAATACCAATTGAATGAAAAGTAAGAAGAATGGCTCATGTCGTGTCACGTACGGTTCACCAAAGTCACTAAACGTGGGTGACTTTGAGTCTAGCTACAAGACTCATTAATAAAGAAAAGCGGATTTCTTGGGAGGCAACCCAATTTACTTTTCCCGCAATTAGGAGTGTCATGTGTGTTTTAATTCTTTATAGTTTGTTTTATTATGTTTGAACTATCTTGTAATCATGCTTTGTATTTTCTTTAATTAAAAAACCTAGTTTATTTTCATCAAAGGTTATTATTGGCAAATAATAAGTGTAGAGGGAATTTTATCCGGATTTTGAGGCAATTTTCAGACATTGTTTAAAGTGAAATGTTTAGATTTAATACCGTCAGTTTCGAGTCATATGATTGAATTGTTAAATCTCAGGTTTTATGCAGCCATTTGTACAGGAATTAACTTATGGAATCAAGTGCAGGAAATTTTTCATCAAAACAAAAATTTCGTTTTCACAGAACGTGGAGACGGCGTCACGATTTACACGCGACGCCGTCACCACGACACTTGTGACGAGGTCACAACAACCCTGACGGCGTCATAGAAACGCCAGGTCCCCCAAAACTCAAAGTTTTAAACATTTTTAAAAATAAAAAAAAAAAAAAAATACATAAATTAAAAAAAAAAGGAATGAAAAAGGAATAGAAAGAAGGATAAATAAAAAACAAGAGAAAAAAACCCCTCCCCCCCCCCCACATCCCAGAATTGGCCCCAATCCTCTCCCAACCCCGTTCTCCCCTATTGTTTACCCCCCCCCCCATGCCCTATCGACCACCTCACCAGTTCCCCCCCCACCCCTAATACCAACAATAAACCCTACACTTCCGCCCACGGCTAAGACTCGCCCTGCCCCCCCAGCCGCCGGCCTCACCCCAACCAATCCCCCCCAAACCCCACATACAACAACAGAATACCCCCAGGTCACAACCCCACAAGAACGTTAAAACAAAACCACCATCTCACAACGCGACTGACCCCAACAAACCCCAAGTACACACTTTCACACTCCGCAAACTTCTATTAATACGTTGACTATCACATATGAAACAGTTATCACTAATGACTCTCATCAAGCTTAGGAACAGAATCTTCTGGACAAGTATACATTGTCATGCAGTCATGGGTCGTACTATTTAACCATATATCCCATAGTGCATCTTATTTATAAAGATCAACCGATGGGCGTAACTAGTTATCTGTATTCCTATTTTCGGATATCCCTTAAACGTTCAACGTTTACTTATCTAGAGACATTGGGGACAAAGTTCAACTAGATGTGTAGTGGAAATAAACCTAATAAACAATTCATTTCATTTATTCAAATTGCTATTATGTCCTTAAAAAGATGTGGTATATAAAAATCTGCAACATAGCCTAAGTAGGTGAAGTTTTATTTACCACACATATAATTTTTTTACTTGACACAAACCAGATTAAAACCAAGAATTATAATCAGCTCTCATTTGGATTAGGAATTGTATAGTTGTACTTATCACAAAAAACCCATTAAAATCCACCCCACAATAGGGAGTATTCGTCTGCCGTAAGAATATTATACCTTTAGCTTGTACAAGTTTAAGGAGTGAGCATTCAAGTGTGTCAATTCTGTCGTTAAACGATGTGTTATATCTTGGTTTTGTCGCCTTTTTTTTTGGAACATTGGTATCATTGTAACTTTCGGATTAAGTAGAAGTGTACTAGAAGCAAAATAAATACAATAACTTGTTATTGTGATGCATCCTGAATGACTCACGGCAAATTAAGTAATTAAAAGATTTGGCTATGAATAAGAGGCATTAGATTAACCAATGTTTTAGATTAAACCTGTAAATTGTTATGATGGTCCAAACTATTACCGAACAACAATAACATCCCCCACCCATTATTTTGCCAAGCACTCATTATTATTGCTGGATTACCCATAGTACAAACCCTCCCTAGCCAATCCGTTTCATTTCACTCGGTTCTCGTAATATATCTAGTGGATTTCAGATTATTAAATGAAGATCATTGTCACCTTTAATAACACCATCGAACACTCCACGCCACTACAAAACAAGCCTTTACGCCTTATCTACATTTACTACATGTCTCTACTAGAATTGAATACACAGACCCCCTATGTCTCATAGACACGAGAACCCCTTATCTTGTGATATGACACACACCCAAAAACAAGCGTTCTTTAAAGTAGTTGTTTCTCTTAAGCTCTACGTAGTTAAAATAGTGCGACCAATAAGGAACACTAGTCATAAACAGCAACAACGAGAATCCCTACCAGTAGAAGTCAACAAATATACGGACTATTCATAATTTACGGTTCAAGCAAGACTGTACCTGCTAGAAGACCGTGTCCTTATCCTTGTATAAAAGATTTAAAAGTACCACAATTGTTGTGTGGTATTACACGGTGAGCTCTTGAGTGATTCAGAGATCACGTAATGAAACACATAAAGGTATGATACTACTTTTAGTCCTTCAGTCCTTTAGCTTTATTTAGCTAGTTTCCCGATCGCGAATACGCACTATCTATAAGAACACTTCGGCTAGAAGTAGCTATCATTTAAGGTTCAATAGCCCCATACACATGTCGTCAAAAAGAAGCGCGAGATAAAGCTAAACCAATAGGCGATATAGTGCAGAAAGTAGTGGAGTATGCATAACCTTCCCACACATCAAAACACTTACTCATAATAGGACGGTATGATCCCACTAACTGTAAGGTTTTTAGATTGTAAAATATTCTGAAAAAAAAAGAAGCATGCTAAAAAAGCAATTCAAGTGTAAAGAGTACGAATTATAAACCACAACCCAACCAATGTGAATAGTAATCTCATAGTCTACTAAATCAAATAAAATCAAAGAAGAAAACGAAGAAAACAAAGAAAGCACGACTGACAAGACTGTAGAGTTTGATGCCAGACAAGTGGAGTGGAGAAAATCATACCAACAGTTTTGTATATCTTGGATTTCTATCTTAGTGATTCTATTAAATCTTTCTACGTAAACTTCCTAAGACCGAAGAGTAGGATATCTGTTGATGGCTTAGCATAGCAAAATAAGAGGCAACAAGCAAAAAAAACCGCCAAAAAGGCAAAAATCAACGGTTATGGGACAAAAACAAGGTGTACCTTCTCTGACAACAAATTAATTAGCTAAACCCAACAAAATAACCGCGTTCCAACTCTAAAAAATACGATGTCAAATTTCAAATCACGCATGTATCACCATTTTGGCAAACGATGATCTTCAAAAACTACTCGAGTTATCTAAAATTTCTCTGACGGCATATAAACCCAAAATCTTAAAAGCCTAAACACAACGCTCTAATAATAATATATACATCCCACATAGCAATCTTATAAACCATTTTTAGTTTTTCCTCCTTTAGTGTTAATTCTTCCTTACAACTTACAAAAGTCAATAATTACTCATAACCCTTAGAATCTCTTTTAATATAAAAACTTAAAATACTATCCACATTAAATATCCAACAAAGAACCGCAAACAATAAAAACCGATAGAACTTCCAAACAGCTCATCTAACACCAACCGATGAATCTTCTACTGCACGGACTAGACGGCTCTTCTAAATGATCTGCACCGCACGAAATTTGAAAGCGCCACCCAAACCCCCCTCCTCCCTGCGATACAACAACATCAATTACAAAGGGGAAAATATCATAAAGCTGTTAAACTGCCCTAACCAATCATAATAACTCCAATGACGAAATGTCTGACAACCCCATGCGTAGAAGTATTGATGAAATCTTTTATTCAACATAGGAAAAGGACAAGTTAAGTGATACATACAAATTTTAATTCTCTACACACACACTTCCAACACAACAAAAAAACCGATACACACACTTTTTTTTATTCTCTCCAACATCACCTAACGCCACACAACATCAATAACCAAAACAACAAACCCTCATACCCCACTCTATAACATATAGACATCAATCATCCGGAATAATACCTTAGACAACCCACCACTACCTCGAAACCCCGCCGGACGCCAAATACCTCCAAACCCAAACAAGCACCATAGCAACCCGAAAAGATGTGATAACACACGTACACAAAAAAACCAAAAACATACAACTACAGAAGACTTCCCACAACTAAATCTCTAAATTCTACGCACTTACCAACCTACTCTAACATAAACATAAAAAAGTAATCTTCTAACACCCACAACCAACTACAACAAGCCACACCTTAACACTCTCCAGAATTACCCTCTAATAATCAAGGTACCAAACGCACACCATCACAACAACCTAAAATCCGCTACTAGACTATTGGCACAAAAAATTAAAACTTACAAAATATCAGTTATCACTTACTTGAATTACAATAACACGAATTACATGGCAACAAGCTATCAACCGAACCACCACAAAATACAACCGACACATGTGTGGTTAACCTTACCGTCATGTGCTAAAAAACGACGCTAAATTCTATAAACCATTAATATTACGTATACAATACAGTTTATCATATGTATCATCCATATCTATTTCAACTCTACCACATCTATAAACCACCTTAACAAGAACTACTACTCAACCAAAAACCAAACTACCAAAAACCTATCAAACATAATCAAAACACATTAATACCTCGGACCTAAATCTCACACACTACTACCAAGAAAACACCAACGAACAAACACACAAACAACATAAAACGAACACAACCAAACCATACGCGACACCCTAAAACACTTTAGAGACACTGTCCAAACACACTAATTACTCACATACTACTATAATTAAAAAGTGAATTGACATAGAAAATACTCATAACTACTTCCACACAAACCCAATTGGAATGATATTAAATTATTAACACATAACTAACAAGGATAGAGCTCTCTACAACTCTGCTAACTTACCCACCAACACAACAACGACTACGACAGTTTTACCGCTAAACAAATATCAAACACTCCACGAAGCAACAATACAATAACCGCCCATACGACCAGGCCCATACGTAACAACAAAACCCCCCAAGTATAAAACCCCACGTGCTCCCACCCCGCATGTCAGGGACGATGAGAAACACCGACAACCCCCAAACCCCCCACACCTAACACAACAGCCAAACACGATAACAGAAATTAAATTGGAACATCACATCGGATTAAAAACCTAAAGGGGGAAACCAAAAAAAAACAAACCATAATATTACATGCCCCGGAATATAAATACAATACACGAATACTTCTCTAAAAGCCCAAAACAAGCTTACCACCCACGTTCTCAAACCCCACCATAACAAAACAGAACAAAAGCAAAGAACAAACAAAACCAAGGACCCACCCCCACCACTGCAATATCAAAAAAAAAGAGGTACCCCAACAACCACCTAACCACACAAACAAATCACGAACAAAAATGATACAGGCAATCAAACAATCCACAACATTCAAACTAAACAATACATAAATGTATGAAAATATCTTCAGATGAATTGCTTATGAATAAAAGAGATAATGCCCTACATTAACCCACCAACAAGAACGAACAAAACAAGCAATTACGTCGAAAATCTCCCAACCACACAACGGACTACACTGATACAAATTACTCCAAATCCAAACGAAACACCAACGAAAGATATACAAATACCCCCAACTTAACACCACAGTATTTGGTGTTGGATCGCTAGTAATTATTATTGGGAAGGCGAGAAATGTTTGGGGAAGGATTGTGCTGCAAGGGGGGGGTGTGTGTTGGGACATAAGAAAGTGTCGATCACACCGTATGGTTTAGGGCAAAAAGTGGGAGATGCTCAACTTACTGGTTTCCGGCAATAATTCATTAGACCTAGTGGACCAGAGTGAAAAATCGTGCCAAATCAAAAGCAGATCCAAGAAGCGCTCGTAGACTGACAGATAAAGCTATGCGTACATTAGACGTAAGCCAATGGTATTTCAAGTTGGTGACAGGTTTATGTTAAAAGTTCCCTTGGAAAGGAGTTGTTCGTTTGGGCAAACAGAGGAAGTTAAACCCTAGGCAAGTCGTCCTTTCAAGTAATCAGAGAGAGACGGGACGTTCCTATAGAACTGGAGCTACCATACACAATAAGCCGAGTTTACATAACACTATTCCACTTGTCAAATCTGAAGAAGTGTTTGTCCGATGAATCACTTGTGATTCCGTTGGAAGAACTACGTGTTGATGACAAACTCCATTTTGTGGAAGAACCAGTAGAAGTCATGGACCGTGAAATCAAACAATTAAAGAGAAGTCGCATTCCTATCATAAAGGTTAGATGGAACTCTAAACGAGGTCCAGAGTTTACCTGGGAACGTGAGGATCAATTCAAGCGGAAGTATCCACACCTCTTCACCAAGACCGCACCGTCGTTAAGTGCCGCGTCTTAAGCCTTGAGGACAATGCTCATTTAATCGGGGGAGACTATAACACCCCGTGTTTTTCAGGTCATATTTCAACCTTGGTAATTCTAATTTCTTACTAGTTGAAACATCTATTGTGTTTAGGTCCATTTGAAACACATTAGTTAAAACCGCGTAAGCTCAAAATTCAACGTTTAGCTAGAAACATAACTTAAACCTAATGAGACCTTACTCAATCCTTTTATGCTCGCCATTTAATTCACTTTCGCGCCATGGATCTATATGGTCGCGCTCATTCAAATCAAACAAAGTAAACATTTTCTAAAAACAAACCACACAAAATTTAACTCTTTTAAATTAAGGAGACAAGTAAGAGCTAAAAATAAAAACCAAGTATTCCTACAAACTAGTATATGTGCCGATATGTTTCCATACATAATAAATTTCTTAATTGAAGGCCATTAAATATGAAGCCCAAATTAAGAAACAATAATATAAAGCCCAAGATTTATGAAACCAGATATATAAACCTTGTAATGAAATTTATTAGATAAACACAATAATTGATAAAGCCTTTTATGCATCCTTTTACACAACATGATAAAGTCCATAAACTCCTTTATAATACCCACAAACTCACATGAACCCTAAGCTGATATTCACATCGGTGTTGCCTCCAAGGTATATACAGTATTCACCTTTATTTTTACTATGCATTGACCTTGTGTAAACCCAAAAATCCCTTGCCATATCTGGGATTACAAAGTAACGTGACACCTTGAAGATACTTATCCTTCCTTCTCAATGGTTGGGCATAAAAAGCCATGCATTGCCTTCTCTAAGAGCACAGAAACACACAAATCTAATATCATCATACACAAGACATCACTTTGTATTTCTTTCCCTGGTTGCTCCCTTCTTCTGCTATCGACAAAACCATGAACATGAACCCTAATCGTAAGAAACCCAATAAGTTCGTTTGAAGGTCATTCTCTTGCAACCGACCCATATCAAGGCGAGTGGGCCAGCAAGCGAGTTTGGTTCATAAAAGGCACAAGCGTTATTGTTAAGGTGTCTGTCGCCGATACACAACTAGGGTTTTTCTGTTGAGGTTCAAGGCTGTAACCAAAGTTTTCTCAAGCTCCTTTTCACGCATCCGTCCTTATGAGCAATCTATTCTTATTACTTATCCCTAAATATGCAATCTATAGGTCGTTAGTCATGTGCTCGAAATTCCAAAAAAAAATTAATATTGGTTTGTTTTTTAATCCAATGTATCTTCATTTTTCAAACGACACATTTAGTAGTCGTTCTTAGAATCTTGTGCTTTTGATCTATAAATGTAACGCCCTCGGATATTCAAACATTCTGCTGCATGCTCAGATTTGAGGGTGTTACATTAGGCTCTAGAAAACTAGCTTCTTAATTGCTTGCGAAGACGTCTAGGGAAACGTGATTGTGTAGAAAGGATACCATCGCAACAGTCTTCGTACTACCTTGCCCTAATATGGTTGATCACCTTTTAAGTGTTTGAATGCATGTAATGTACTCTTAGGGGCCTTGTAATTGTTTTCATACTATCTTCCTTGTGTGTTACCTTAACGGAATATTACGTAGACGGCAGGTTCGTGTAATTCGTTCATGAATTAGGAAATACTTACACACTACATCAAAAGGGTGACAAAGAAATAGGATTATCAAGATCAAATTAAGGAGTAATGCATGATTAAGTGAACACTTTTGTTTACCTATACGAGTTTCCACACAGGTAGTTTAGATTTAATTTAGTTTAATTTAGTTTAAATATTTTAAAACCAAACCCCTTCAAAATCAAAGATTTAACCTGCTTTCATAAAACATAAAAATACAAAAATAATATTCTCTCAACCCCTAGACCTTAGGTACGTTTAGTTTGAGCCTTCACACGCTATTCCCCTAGAGAACGATAACAACCCTCGAGTCTTACCTATACTACACTACAACAGTTAGGTACACGAGCTGTAAAACCTCTTGTGTGTTACAATGGCCCGCATCACAAGAGCTTCATATGGAAAATAACTTTCTCTCATCTGAGCTCGCTAAGATAAAAATAGTAATTATTTAAAAATTGGTAGTCAAAAGTCATCTAGTAACTAGAAAAAGTTTAGGATTTACAGAAAATAAGATTTTGTTGGGATTCTTAATTTGATGAGACAAAGTGCATAAAAGAATGAAACAAAAAGACTTAAACGTAAAGCTGGAATTGTTCAAAAGATGGAAGATTTTAAAGATTCTAGAAGATCTCCTTCTAAAGATAAAAGATATCAGAAGATCAAGTTTAATATTTAAATGATTTATTTTGTCTTATACTTATCTTCTTGTGTAAGTCTTGTAAACCCTATATATAAAGGGCATTAGGCGTCTGGTGAAAAGCATCCAGAAAACTAGAGCTCACAATGAGAGTATAGAAAAGCGTGTGTGTGTACATGTTTAGTTAGTTAGTATAGATTAATAGTTAGTTAGTAGCCCCAAGTTATAGAGTTGGGGGAATGGTGGAAACATATGAAATAAAGAAAAACCTTGAAAATAACTTTGATTCATGTTTATTATTCCGCTGTGCAATTTATCAATCATTGTTATTATATCCTAGATGAGTCTTAATAACGATCTTCACAATTGGTATCAGAGCCTGGTGGCTCTTGATCTAGGATCTACAAGGTTTATTGATGTCGTGCTATGAAGGAAAAAGAAGGTATGATTTTCAGTTTTAGAAGTTATGGGCGATTTTGGTGATTTTATGGTTTTTGCGACACTTTAAAGCGTCGTCTTTATACTTAAAAAAAGTTGACTATGATTATTATTGATGCAAGTCGAGATGGTGAAAACTAGGGTTTTTCATTAAACCCTAATATGGTCAAACAGTTTTGGATTTGTTTGGTGGTTTCTACAGCAGGTTTGTGGTTATTAGCAAATTGAATTATGCTTCGTGATTGGACAGTATATGATGAGATTAAGTTTAGAGCATGTTGATACTGCTAGTTCACGAATAGCAGTAAGTTTAGGTATTAATATTGCTCATATTTACTTAGTACTGCTAATATGATTATTAATACTGCTACATGGAGATGTTTGTGCAGCTAACTCTCTTACTTAGTGCTTCTAAGGTACCATTTACACTGCTAATAATGAGTTAATGCTACCATCTTCACATTAGTACTGCTATGGATAGCAGTTAATACTGCCAGGTATATATATCATTAGTACTGCTCATTTAGATTAGTACTGCTAGTGAGATTAGTACTGCCAGTATCGGATAGTTTCTACTGCTAGTATTAAAGGGAAGTTAATACTGCAGCGTGAATACTTTGTACTGCTTCAAATAAAGTTAATACTATTAGCTTTATGTAAATACTGATGCGTAGTACTGCTAGTTATGTCAGATATCGGACAAAGAAGAATGTTAATACTGCTAGTTTAACTCGATATCGGACAATACACACAGAAGGATCTTAGACATAACTAACAGTTTTTGAAGGTTATTTGTTTTTGATTCTACTGTTTGGTTCTTGGATGGTTTAAATATTCTTAAAGATTTAAAGGCTTGTATTTATTAGATTAATTGGTTACGAAGAAGATTGTTTATCATCTATTTGAAGTTGAAGTGGAATTATTTGGGTTTGTGTTCTTATCATATCTCAAATGGCTTACAACATTTGGAGATAACTTGTTTGTACTTAGAAACGATGTGACAAAGACTTGACAAATCTAGCAAAGGTGTGTGATCTAACTTATGGTGCTTAATGCTCACATTTTCTATCACTTGGTATGTGTCTCATAGAAGATAAGAATTTTTGTCAAGAGGTTGCGATCTACTTATATTTCATAGATTTATTTATAAGTTTGATGTCACGTGGATAGTACAAGATA
>BQNB010134874.1:3020-16341 GCA_026074375.1 Tanacetum coccineum | reverse complement strand
TTCTACTCATTTCTTATAATGTCCAATCTTTCCTTTCTACCACGCCATTTGATTGTGGAGTGCGTCGAGCCGAGAAGTTATGTGTAATACCGTTGGCATTACAAAACTCTCCAAATTGCACTTCATTATCAAATTCCCTACCATGTTCCATCCTAATTGACACTATTAAACAACCTAGTCGGTTTTGAATTTTCTTACTAAAGATTTCAAATTTCTCGAAAGCCTTGGTTTTGGTTTTAAGAAATCTTGTCCATGTATACCTAGAATAGTCGTCTACTATTACTAAGGTGTAGAGGTTTCCTTCGTAACTCCATAAGGCGGATGGACCGAAAAGATACAAGTGAAGGAGTTCTAAGCATCTAGTCGTTGAGACTGTAGAATGATAGAACCCTGTTGGTTATGATTTATTATTGACCACTATTTATAGTGGTAAAACCCTAATACCTTAAACCCACAAACGGGCTTGGGCCTATTTATTCACTAATACAAAGATAAATATGCCTTTGGGCCATGAAGACAATGATAGAACCCTGTTGGTTATGATTTATTATTGACCACTATTTATAGTGGTAAAACCCTAATACCTTAAACCCACAAACGGGCTTGGGCCTATTTATTCACTAATACAAAGATAAATATGCCTTTGGCCCACGAAGACTAATCCGCTAACAAAGTAAACTACCAATCATACCTCGATATTCAGAGCTATCCACGGAGTCGGCTTCATCGTCCTTAGTGAGCTTGATCTCCGTTGACATCAGCATCTTGGTTGGTTTGGAATCTTCCAACCCGAACTTCTTTAACATCTTCTTGATGTACTTGGATTGATTGAAGAATATTTCGTCTTCCATTTGTTTAATTGGAAGACCCAAGAAGAAGTTCAAATCCCCCATCATACTCATCTCAAACTTGTCGTGCATGATTTTTGCAAAATCATCACATAAGTTTTGACTTGTGGAACCAAATATAATGTCGTCGACATATATTTGAACAATGATAAGATGTGATTTTGATTTCTTAGTAAAAAGTGTGTTATCGACCATTCTCAATGAATACTCGTGTTTTATCAAAAATGCTTTTATCTATCATACCAAGCCTTCGAAGCTTGCTCAAGACCATACAAAGCCTTTTTAAGTTTATAAACATAATTTGGTTTTTGAAAATCAATGAACCCTGGAGGTTGAGCAACGTCAACCTCTTTGTTTATAAATCGTTTAGAAAATCACTTTTTACATCCATTTAGTATAATTTAAAACCATTTGCACAAGCAATAGCAAGAAGTATTCTAATTAACTCTAACCTAGCCACCGGAGCGTATGTTTCATCAGAATCTATACCTTCTTGTTGATTATATCTTTGTGCCATTAACCTAGCCTTGTTTCTACACACTATACCATTTTCATCTAATTTATTTCTAAAGACCCATTTTGTTCCTATGACGGATTGACTCATGGGTAGAGGGACTGAATCCCAAACATAATACCCTAGAAAAACACCTTCGTATGACTTTGGGTCAAACTTGGTTAGATAGTCTTTAGTATTCAAAATGAAGCACTTGCTTCCAAATACTTTAAAATATTCTAAAGAAGGTTTCCTACCTCTAAATATTTCATAAGGGGTTTTTCCTAGTATTGGTCGAATTAATATTCTATTTAGTATATAAGTTGACGTATCAACGGCATTACACCAAAACTTTTGTGGAATGGATTGTTCGTTAAGCATAGTCCTAGACATCTCTTGTAAGGTTCTATTCTTTCTTTCTACTACCCCATTTGATTGTGGAGTACGTGGAGCCGAGAAGTTATGAGTAATGCCTTGTGCATCACAATAAGCTCCGAATTGTACTTCATTATCAAATTCCCGACCATGATCCGTTCTAATAGCTATTATAGAGCTACCTAGTTGGTTTTGAATTTTCCTACTTAATATTTCAAATTTCTCAAAAGCTTCATTTTTAGTTTTTAGAAATCTAGTCCATGTATACCTAGAATAATCATCTACTACAACTAAGGTGTATAGATTACCTCCATAGCTTTTAATTACCGATGGACCAAATAAGTCCATATGTAATAATTCTAAACATCTTTTAGTGGAAACCATATTTTTAGCTTTATGACTTGCATGAGCTTGCTTCCTAATTTTGCAAGCATCACAAAAATGTTTATCATATTTTAGCTTAGGTAAGTTTCTAACTAATTCTTTAGATGACAACGATTGAATTAAACGCATATTTGCGTGACCAAGTCTTCTATGCCATAAGGTAGAATTATCCACTACCGTGGCGAGACATAATTTGTCTTGAGACTTATTTCTTAATTTCATTACGTATAAACCATTTTTCCTAATCCCGTTTCCTATGATTTTACCATCTTTAATTATTTCACTACCTTCTTCCGTGAATAAGACTTGACACTTATTGTCACAAATTTGACCGACACTAAGTAAGTTAAATGCTAAGTTATCTACGTGTTCTACATTAGATATAGTAAGAGAGTCATTAGAGATCGTACCTTTGCCTATGATCTTTCCTTTTAAGTTACTTCCAAAAACAACATTACCTCCGTCGTATGCTTTGTAGGTAGAGAATAAACTCTTGTTACCGGTCATATGTTTGGAGCAACCACTATCTTTGATCCACTCATCCGGTTCCAAGCTTGTTCTCAAGCATACCTATTTTAACAAAAACAAATTCAAGCGTTTGGTCCCCAATATCTCATGGGTCCGAAAATGTTAGTGTGTGTACATCCCTTGCATTTGTTGCAATTGATTGGGATATTGAAATGGGATACAATTTCCCATATGTACAAATCCTTGACTTTGAAGGTTGTTCCAATTCATAGGATAGAAGTTTTGATGAATTGGTTCTCTAGAGTTTCTTTTAGGTTAAGGTGTGTTGTGTCTTGGTTGAGAAGAGATATTTATCCTAGGCGGAGGTGTTTTTGATCTAGACTCGGTTTTGACGTACCCTATACCGCTTTTGAGTGATGGTTTTAAAGAAGGTTTCTTTGACTCATCAATTTTATTATGTATTAGTTTCTTCCTAGTAATAACAAAATCCGATCTAGAAGACATGGGTGGACTAAAAACGTGTTATGTCCCTATTTCACCATTGGTGCGACTCACGGATCCAGGCATGGTGGATCCGTGCACCTTTATGGTGGATCCGTCCGTCGCCTTTTCAGCGCGCAAACAAGGAATTGGTTATAGTGTTCGGTTACGAAAGCTCTTCTTGGCTACTCATCCCGAGCACCCAAACTCAGAGTTTTCTTTCATATGTACTAGTACCTTTAGGCGGAGAAAACGTACAAACGTTTTTTTATTCAATTTATGACCAAGTAGATGTGAGTTTCTAATTTAGCTTGAACCAATCTATCGCAACACAACTAAAAACTACTTCACAACTTCACTACACAACGATCTTCACACCTGATCCGACTTCAAAACTTCTTTAATCTTACAACTTTACACCTTCAAACTTTTCTCACCACACTACTATATATTAAAACTACTAACAGTACTAAAAAGGATCACAAGATCAACAATACTTACAACAATACCAATCCTAAACGACATAACTTTATGATTTACAAAGATTTCCAATGATATGGATGCAACAAGATTCGTAATAGGATGTGGTGTAATACTTCTTTACTCGATGAATGGAGTATCTTCTTTGCACTTGAGGTAATTGGGAGCTTGGATCCATTGGAAACAAAGCTAAATGATTAATGAGCAAAGGATTTTAGAGAGGATATGTGGGCTGTTTTAAGCAGGAAAGAATGTGTGCAAAAGGTGGAAAAAAGTTAGAGGAAGTCTAGTATTTATTAGACAGACTGGAGGGCGGGGGTCTATGCCCGGCCCTTAAATAGGGAATTTCGGCCCTTAAAATTAAGGGGCCGCCATGTAATTAAGGGGCAGCCCTTATTAATCGCTTCTTTTTTGACTATTAAGGGAGGTGCTTTTTATAGAAATTTTAGCCGTTTAGGTCTAAAAATTTGCATTCAAATTATTATTTGAATAAAACATTTCTTTTAAATGTAAAAGTTTTGTGATGTTTTTAAAAGTTTACACATTTTATAAAAGTTTCATTTGATCTAAAATGCATCAAGCACTTTGTTTATTCATACCTTGGAAGTGTTATAAGTTTGAAATGAATATTAACCAGAATTACTTGTTATGTTTTAATTTTCATTGATGTTTTTATTTTTGTGATTATCAAATGTAAGGATGTGAAAAATAGTAATAATGTTTTTAGGCATTATTTCTATCAACAATTTTGTTATGTATTAGTTTCTTTCTAGTAATGACAAAATCTGATCTCGAAGACATAGGTGGGCTAAAAACGTGTTCTGCCGCTTCTTCACTACTTGACGGATCCACAGATCCAGGTATGGTGGATCCGTGCGCCTTTATGGTGGATCCGTCTGGTGCAATTCCAGCAGACGACCCAACAAAGTTTATGGATTTGGTTCCGCTTGTTGACGCTTTAATACTATCGAATCCTAGACCTATTTTACAACTAGACGACTTTTGATTGTTTAACATTTCTTTTAGTGAAATAGCGCTTTTATCAAATTTTACAAATAAACTAAGTTTCATTAGTCTTGGTTTTTAACTCAAGCTTTGGAATAACTTACACGTATATCTATTTATTTATTTCTCCTAAGTATTTAATGTTTCTAGTTCATTTTAAATTTCTTTTTCAAAAAGATCTTTTTTCCGTTTTCCAAATTGTATTCTGTATGATTTTTAGCTAATTTCACACAAGTTATCATATTCTAACTGCATACTATCGTTATCAAGAGAAGAAGCATTATCACTCTAATAAGAAGAGTTAAAAGTTACCTCATTTGAAGATTGAGCCATGAGACAAGTTTCATCGTTAGTTTTGTCCTCTGCATATTTTAGCTATCGCTCCAGAACCTTAATGAAGGGCCTTTTGATCTTTGTTGCGAGAGTGGTTTGGACAATCGCCATGAGATGATTTGGATCACGATCTAAACATTTTCGACCTCTTTCCTTCCTTCTTCCCTTTTGTCGGAATGAATCTTATTCTTCTCTTGAGTGCCTAAAAAATTACTCTTTCTTCTAAAGGACTTCTTAAAGTTCTTACGACCAATCGCTGATTCTTCGTCTTCCACTTTCGGATGTCAAAGTTTAATCATCACTAGTTTTTTAGCTTTCAAGGCCAATTAGGCTTAACCGCTTTCCGTTTTGCTCTATAGATTTCATTATCTTTTTCCATGACAACTTCATGTACTTTTAGATTGCCGATAAGCTCGTCTAGAGCTAGTGATGACAAATCTTTCGATTCTTCAATCACTGTGACCTTTGCTCTTCATTTAGGATGTAGAGCCCTAAGAAACTTCCTAACATAGTTCTTGCTCGAGAGCTTTATCCACGAGCTTTAAGGACTTGTAATAATAGTGTAATCTAGCAAAATCGCTATCTATGATTTTCTTCAAGGGTTATAATTGTTCATATTGTTGAAAAGAAGTTCAATTTTATTATACTTTACTTGGTATTGCCACTTGATGTGTATTAACAATGATTTGCCATATATCTTTAGCCGTTTTACCTAAAAATCTTTTATATTCTTTTTAGATTAAAGCATTATAAAGGAACCATTTTTAGAGTCATTATTTTTAGCAAAGTTTCTTTTAGTATTATCATCTTGTTGTTCAAAAGGAACTTCTTCTAAAATTTGGGTAACTTCGTGTTTGGAAACCGGTGGAAAATCACCATTCAAGATAACATGCCAAAGATCTAAATCTTTTGCTTTCATATAAGTTTCGAATCTATTTTTTGAATATATAACACAATAGCTTTCGAAAAGTGGTGGTCTTTGCATAGATTGCCCTTCTAGGTATTTATCTGAATCCATAGATCGATTCAAGCTTTAATGTACAATATACGTTAAAGATCTTGGGTGACCTTGGCTTCTGCCAATTGTGGAAACTAGGAGGATGGGGGGTTGAATAGTTTTTACCGATTTATAAATAAAACTTAGATTGTTGACTTATGTGAATTCAAGAGATATACACAAGTGTATATGATAGAAAAGCAATAAGTAAAAAAGTAATCTACGAAGTATAAACAAGTAAGGATAGGAAAGATCAAAAAAGTAATAAACAATAGTTTAGAGGTCGGCTACGAAGTTTCCTCTTGCCCTCCTACTCACTACTCATGTACCCAACTTAAAGGCGTTTTTCTTCACCTATGCAACAACGCTCTTTAGGCGGAGAAAGAAAGAAACCGTACACGTCGCTTACACTTTTTTCCTGTACTAAGCTTAATACCGAGTTTTACTTCGAGATAAAACCAATCTAACACATCGAGGAAGTTTTGAACCACCTCAAGAGGAAGTTGTTCCCGTTCGTAGGTCCGCAAGGACACATCGAGCTCCTAATCGCTTATGTCTAAATGTAGAAGTGGTGGAGCATAGTTTGAGGGATCTTAATGAACCTACTAACTATAAAGCTGCATTATTAGATCTGTAATCTGATAAGTGGGTTGATGCTATGAATGCAGAAATAAATATATGAAACGCATAATCAAGTATAGTGCTTGGTTGATCTTCTACGAATGGTATAAGCCTGTTAGGAGCAAAAGACTTTTTAAGAATAAAGATGAAAATGGGCTGGCATTGTTTACCAAACAGATAAAGTCGTTTAGTAGCAAGGGTTTACTTAAACTATGGACGTTGGAATATGAAGAAACGTTCTCACCAGTTCGTACTATTCAGGAGCTTTTTTAGGATTCCTTATAGCATAAACGGCGTTCTATATCAATGAGTTGGCAAAAATGGATGTCAAAACTGTCTTCTTAAATGGTTATCTTAATGAAGACATTTATGTGGTGCAACATGAAGGTTTTGTTGATCCTAATCATCCCAGGAAAGTATGCAAGCTTCAAAGATCCATTTAAGGTCTTAAGCAAGCATCAAAAAGCTGGAATAAAAGATTTGATGAGGAAATCAAAAAGTTTGGATTTGCTCAAAATCTTGATGGCATGATATATCAAAAGGCTAGTGGGGAGTAATGTTACATTCCTCATCTTATATGTCGATGACATAATTATCATGGGAAATCACATTCCAAGTTTACAAATTGTAAAGTCATATCTTGGAAAGTGTTTCGCCATGAAATATTTAGGGGAAGTAGCATTTATTCTTGGAATCAAGATCTGCCGAGATAAATCAAAGCGATTAATTGGAGTAAGTCAAAGTGCTTATATGGATAAAATCTTAAAAAGATTCAGGATGGATACTTCCAAACGTGGTTATATCCCCATGCAAGAAAGACTTGACCAAAATAATCTTGACTTGAATAAAACATAAGGTGCTTCAACACCTGAAGAGGTGAAGCGTATGCAAAATGTTCCCTATGCTTCAACAGTAGGATACCATTATGTTTGTGGTTAAGATGCATTAGAACTGATTGTTTGGTTGCGCAAACATAACAGGTTTTAAAAGAATATGGAGTGAACACACTAGATGGTTGAAAAAGTTTTGAGTATTTAAGAAATACTAACGATATGTTTTTGGTTTATGGTGGAAATCCTGAAGTTGAACCACGGGTTAATTGCTATTGCGATGCTGGATTTGAGACTGATAGAGATGGCACAAAATCTAAGACAGGATACGTCTTCGTTTTGAATGGAGACGCAGTAGACTAGAAGAGCTCCAAGCAAAGTACTATTTGCATGTGTCTACAGAAGATGTATATACATAGAGCTCAGACGCTGCGATGGAAGTTTCTTTTGGATTAGGAAGTATATTCATGGCTAGGTATAGTTCCAACAATAAATAAACGAACTTAATAAGATGTTTTTTGCAACGCACTTATTTCTGCCAGAACCGGTTGGTTTCGAGGAGGTAGACACTACCATATAAGATATCATTATGTTTGTGAGTGTATTAAACTGGGCAAAATTAATCTTCTTAGAGTTCACACATATGAAAATCTAGCAGGTCCTTTTACAAAGGCTTTATCAAAAGAAAAGCTTACTCAACATGCTAGGAGCATGGGATACGTATTACATAGAATTTCCATGTAGATCTTTGTTAGATATGAAAAAGGATAGTTAAGACAATTTATTTAATTTTTAATGTACTTGGTTTCGTATATTTATTTTATTAGCGTGTCCTTATATTTGCATTGTTTAATGTGGAATTATAATTTATTATTCTATTTAGGTTCCATTGTCGATCAACAATATGGGAATATTGTTGAATAAGATAAATCTGAGTGATTGGTGATATCTTGGATATTAAAGGATGTGTCCGCCAAACTCACATGATATTCATAAGATGAATATTGGACTTCCCCAACTAACAAGATTATTACTTTATGGATCGGCGTCATTAAGTAAATCTTGTAAGTGATTTTAATTTACTAAATCCTTAGACTTGAGATGCAAGTAGGTCTTGCATGTGTGGATAATCCTTCTTGATATAGTTTAAGTTATCCTGAATAAGGTAGCTAATAAGGACTATTTTCAGAAGTGATTGTGAAGCATATGACTTGACACTTGTAGTCAATAAAGAATTTGTTCCTTCAATAGTTGAAGTATGATGCCACTGGGCCCCTCGTAGGGTTAATCAGATGTATGTGTGGCCGCACCCAAAAACTCAGGTAGATATGTCTCAATGATTTTTGGTAATCTTGATTAATCATATATACGAGAAACATAATCGTTAAATAATAGAATGACTTAGATCCATATCCATTTTTAATACGGTATCAGAAATAAATGGATTGTGAATACATAAATTATTTATCCATGACTTTATGAAACCACACTCGGATATTTCTGGGAGCATTGGCGTGTTTCTAGACGCTTACCAGTGTAATTATATTATTTGGTACATGTCCAAGTGGGAGCTGTTGGATTATGTCCACGTAAAAATAATATATGTCCGGGGATTTATTTGAGCCTACGGGGACGCACAGGTTAATATGTAGAACAACGTTTTAATATATTAAAGTAATATATTAATTAGTGATTTAACAAACGATCGTTAAAAGTTTAACGAGAATAAATATTAGTCGTTAATAGTTAAAGGACTAATAAGCAAAACCAGGAAAAAGAAAAGTTTTGGTTCACCCCCTTGTTTCCTTTTAGTCGGCCGAATCCTACTTCTACAGGAGGTGGGAGAGCTTGCTTGCATACTAAGTCAAAGAGGGTTATAAATAGGGGTCTAGGGACTTTCATTGTCTCATAACTTGAATCCCTAAAAACCCTAACTATCTCCCTTCTCTCCTTATGTTCGACCGATCCTCAAAACCCTCTAGGGTTTTCGGTTTTGTTTCCCTTGTTCATGCGATCGAGAAAACCCAAAAAAGGGTTTTGGGTTTTGGTGTTTTGCTCGACCGAATATAAAACCACAAAGGTTTTCGGTTTTGGTTTTTGGTTCGACCCATTAGAAATCAAAAGGGGTTTTTCGTTTGGTTGATTGTCAAGATTCGGTATTCGTTTGTTAACACTACTAGTACTAGCATACCACGTTGTTTGCTAAGAACGTATTGTGTGTGTCGACTTAGAGGGATTATACTTTGATCCTAGTGATTTCGCGTAGTGTTATACTACGCGTATATTTAAGGCGGTGTATTCGTTAATCGCTAAAAGGTACGCATTCTTGAATCTTTGTTAATTATAAGTTTTATACGTGCTTAATCTTTCCGTTGCGTACTCGTGATATATTTAATGGTTAAATAGATGTAAAATCCCAACAGTGGCATCAAGAGCCATCGTGTAGAATTTATAGTTACAAGTAATAAAATTTGACAAAAAATTAGGGTTCTTGATTAATTTTTTAAGCCCTTTGGGCGTATTTATGCATAAAGATTCGATCTTTATGTATAAAGTGTCAATCTTTATTGGTTATAAAATTAATTAGACGAATTCTAAGTTGTATGAAATTTTATAAGAATAAAACTTGATGTGTTTAATTGTTAATTGATCGGTCTTATGTTAAAATTAATTGTTAATTCGGCATCCGTGATAAATACATGCAATTTATCATGGAGGGATATTAGATACGAATCTATCATATATAGTTAAAATTATTATGCAAATATGATGAGATCAATACTTATACATAGAAACATAAATTTATGTGTTTTCGATCCACGACATTAAAAAGCTAGGGAAGACCTTAGGTCAATGATTTAATGGGGCTAAAAAGTATAAATTATGTGTTATAAGGTATGTATTTGTATAAGGCTTACGCAATCGATTATGTCGATGGATGTGGCCGGAGTTTATAGGACGAAGGAGCCTTATATATGATAAATACATGTTTGTTAATATTAGATAATTAAGATTCATTATGAATATTTGCATGGCTTTAATTGTTTTAAGTGTTATAATTTGAATAAAATGTTTATGTTAATTAGTTTTTAAGTTTATATTGTTAATATTTAAGTATTGGACTTGTGAGAAAATAAAAAGGTTTATCCAAACTAAAATATAACATGACTAATTATTATGAAATCAGATTTGTATGGAACAATTAATGTGTCCAATGTGTTTTCCAAATTAAGGTTTATTGATTTGGTTAAAACTGGACGCTATGGACTCATGAAAGTAACGGCTTAACTCCACTAAACAAACTAAAAGAGAAGTATTAAGGCCGGATTGGTCAACAATCCTAAAAGATTTTCATGTTTTTAATATGCATTTACGGCGCTGACTCTGTTTTCACCACTTTTTGTGCGTTCGATTGGAGTTACCTGTGAACCATGGCATGTCACTCCAAGTTTTTTTTTTTTGGGGTTAAAACAAAAAAAAAACGAACTATATTATTTAGATTTATTTTTTTTTTAAACCCATTCTTTAATCTTTATATTTGAAAACACGTTGAATCGTCATTTAAAAAGTGTAACGTTATCTATATATTAGATGTATAAAATATAGTGATACCGATCATAAATAAACTTAAATGAGTAAAGAATTTTAATCAATCTATAATACGAAGAAGTATGCATGCTTCTTCATACATATTTGTCATGAACAAATAATATCCCTATTTTAATAAGTTAATTCCATTCAATGTCGTAAAAACACATGTAATGATGCTTTTTTATAAACTATGCGTGCGAACGAAGAAGATCGTAATCCCTAGGTGATTGTACACTTTTTCGTGAGACGTTAGTGTTACATAATCATAGTTTTTGATTGGACGACTTAATCGGTTTACTAGTGAGACCTTAAATCGAGGCATAAATGGGATGAAACATGCTTACTAGAATATTATTGAAATAAAGTAAGTCCCATAATGTTCTAGGAATTGCACCGGTGGCAATTATTGATCGTCAATTACCTTTTAAGTACACCATTTCTAGCAGATCAACTGATGTGGTGGTGATATGTCAAGTAGGATCCTAGTCTTTGGAAAATTAATTGTTTATAGTGATTAAACATGGAAGTTAAATTTCTTCAAGGAGAATTACGAAAATACTAAATCTTGTGAACAATTACTATGTTTTGTAAATGGCAATACTGTCAAAAACATAAAACCATAAAACGGTGCTATCAGGTCGAATGTATGAAAATTTCGGGAAACCATTTTCAATGACCGATTTCGACCAACTTCAGTTAGTCTGAGAGTTGAAAGGAAATTGTTTGTCATTGACCAACCAAATTCCCCTGCCACCATCTACCGATTCAGGAGTACTCTGCGCAGTGAGAAAGCGGAATAAGAATTCATAATGAGGCGGCTTGACTATATGCTACTTAAGTATGACTCTTGAAACTTTAAAACAACTTGAAAATTACCTCACGGTTTCTGAAATACTTCAGAGCTTAAATCCATGTTTAGGAGAAAACAAGCCGGAGTGGAGTGGTTTGACTTGATCCAAACTTTCCAAGCTTGCAAACAGAATGATGGAAAACCATTGCCCCAAAATAGTCCATTAAGATGAAGAATAATGTGGATTGGAATGTAAACCTCTTCGACATTCAATTTACGCTTACAACAAATCCAACATCTAACTTAATCTCTTCGCCAACAATATTTAAACTTAATATACGATAAACCTTTAAATAATCAATATAGCAGTAATAATAGCAATATATATATCAACATAGTCACAATGAACTTTTAAATGCAAAAGTACAACTTATTTATGAAAAGTAAAGATGACTTACAAAGAAATACGGCGAAAGGTGGATTAGAAATCAAAAACAACCCAAACGTTGTTTTACAAATTACCTGGATGAACTAACAATCAACACGGACAATATATATTCGAGTGAATGATTAAAGATTGAAAACAAATGGGTTTGTGTGTCCTTGGTGTTTCGGCAAAGAGAGGAAAAGAAAGAAGATGTATGTGTGTTTTCGAGAGAAAGAGTGCAAGAGAAAAATGAAACTTGTATGTGTGTGAAGAATGAGAATGAAATGATGAAACAAATAGATATGTAGGTAAAATTTACACACACACACACATACATGTATGTGCCGTGGGCTAGGTGGGACAAGAAAAGGGGACCAATATGATCCACCTATCAAATGCATCCTAGTACTAGTCCTTTTCCAAGTTTCATGCTACCATGTCTAGGAATAATGTTCAAATTTGAATCCTATGCATGTTTACACATGCATAACCGGTTACAAGACCAGGGGGGACCAAATGGCTTCCAACATTCTAGGGAGGCTAGTGCTCAAAAATGAATTAATTTCCAAAGGTCTTGTATGCACATGTAAAGTATAAATTAAATGTGAAGCACGTTAGTAACGAATCGAGTAACGGTATCACGAAAAATTACGAAATTTTAAATATTGCTTAAAAACATAAAAACACAGATATTGCCAAAATACTACAACGTTTGGTGTCCCGGTTCGCTCCCGGAGATGATTCTCAGATAACAACGAAACAACTTTCCAGTTAAACGGTAAAGCTAAACGAAACATTTAAAAATTCAAATTACTACACGGAAACGGCTAACTTTTTGAACAGAAATTCTCGGGTTGTCACAATTATAGTCGTTATGGTTATGTTTATCTTCTTAAACATAAACATGAGGTCTTTGAAACGTTCAAAGTGTTTAAAAATAAAGTGGAAAATCAACTCTGGAAGACAATCAAGGCTCTTCGATCAGATCGAGGTGGTGAATACATAAGCCAAGAGTTTAAAGATTATCTTAAAGCATGTGGAATTATCCAACAGCTTACTCCTCCATACACACCACAGCACAATGGCATGTTTGAAAGGAGAAATCGTACTTTGTTAGACATGGTTCGATCTATGATGAATCTTACAACTCTGCCATTATCCTTTTGGGATTATGCTCTAGAGTCTGCAACACGCATTCT
>BQNB010134873.1:0-13980 GCA_026074375.1 Tanacetum coccineum | reverse complement strand
ACTTTCCTTCATTTCACTTGGAAACTACAAAACAATAGAAAATATCTCATTTTTGAGTGTTAGTGAAACATTTGCAGGTAATATGGGGGTATTTTCCACCAAAAAGTATTAAATATTTGATGTCATCACCATCCAAGTGCTAAAAACCTAAAAACAAATGATTAAGCACATAATCTAGGCATATTTGCATGATTTAGGGGGTTAAACGACCACTAAATAGTGTATAAAGTGAAACCTCATCAGTTAGTAAAGTATCATGCTGTAATCGTCTATGATGAGAAGATCGTTCGTATTCCCTTTGGAAATGAGATCTTAATTGTTCATGGTGACGGAAGCAACAACAAATACGTGTCTCGATTCAACATCATCTCGTGCACCAAAACTCATAAGTATTTCATGAAAGGATGTCATGTATTTTTGGCACATGTTACCACGAAGAAGGCTGAAGACAAGTCAAAGGAGCAGCGACTAGAAGACGTACCAACTATTCGAGATTTCCTCGAAGTATTTCCTAAGGACTTGCTGGGTATTCCACTAACTCGACAAGAGGAATTTTAAATTGATTTGGTACCTGGTGCTGAACCTGTAGCACAAGCGCCTTATCGGTTAGCTCAGTCCGAGATGAAAGAATTGTCGGATCAACTGTAGAAACTTTCTGACAAAGGCTTTATAAGACCTAGTTCCTCACCTTGAGGAGCTCCGGTCTTGTTTGTTTAGAAGAAGGATGGATCATTCTGGATGTGCGTTGATTACCAAGAATTAAATAAGCTAACAGTGAAGAACCGTTATCCACTTCCAAAGAATGACTATTTATTCGACCAACTTCAAGGGTAGATCGACCAAAGATCGGGTTATCATTAACTGAGAGTTCGTGAAGAAGATATCTCAAAGACTGCATTCAGAACTCGTTACGGCCATTATGAATTTCAAGTTATGCCATTTGGTTTGACAAATGCACCGGCTGTATTTATGGATCTCATGAATCGGGTATGTAAGCCATATATGGATAGATTTGTCATTGTCTTTATTGACGACATTCTGATCTACTCAAAGAGCAAGCAAGAGTACGATGAGCATCTCAAGTTAATCTTGGAGTTGCTTAAGAAGGAGGAGTTGTATGCCAAATTTTCTAAGTGTGAATTTTGGATTCCCAAAGTACAGTTCCTCGGTCACGTGATTGACAGTAAGGGCATTCACGTGGATCCTGCCAAGATCGAGTCTATTAAAGATTGGGCATCTCCTAAGAATGCAACAGAGATTCATTAACTTTTAGGTCTTACCGGTTATTATCAAAGATTCGTTAAAGAATTTTCCAAGATCGCCAAATCAGTGACCAAGCTAACCCAGAAGAAGGTCAAGTTTGATTGGGGTGACAAACAAGAAGCAACTTTCTAACTATTGAAAGAGAAGTTGTGCAGTACACCTATCTTGGCTTTACCTGAAGGAGCTGAGAACTTTATTGTTTATTGTGATGCTTCACATAAAGGATTAG
Organism: Tanacetum coccineum; assembly: GCA_026074375.1. Lineage (NCBI taxonomy): Eukaryota > Viridiplantae > Streptophyta > Magnoliopsida > Asterales > Asteraceae > Tanacetum > Tanacetum coccineum. The sequence continues at coordinate 12,488 of BQNB010134873.1, read as the reverse complement.
GCATTGTCTTAATGCAAAATGAGAAGGTGATTGCTTATGCATCACGACAACTAAAAATTCATGAGAAGAATTTCATTACTCATAACTTGGAGTTAGGAGCAGTAGTGTTCGCTCTAAAGATTTGCAGGCACTATCTGTATGGAACAAAGTGTACCGTGTTCACTGATCATAAAAGTTTACAACATATCCTTGATCAGAAGGAGTTGAACATGAGGCAACATCGTTGGTTAGAGTTGCTCAGTGATTATGATTGCGAAATTCATTATCACCCAGGAAAAGCTAATGTAGTGGCTGACGCTTTAAGCAGAAAAGAATGAATTAAGCCATTACATGTTTGAGCCTTAGTTATGACTATTGGTTTGGATCTTCCTAAGCAAATTTTGGAAGCTCAGAATGAGGCAAGAAAACCAGAAAACCTCGAGGCTGAAGATATGGGAGGTATGTTGGTTGAGACTTCAAGGGAAGCAGAAAACCATAGAAAAGAAAAGTTGCAACCGAGTGCTGACGGAACACTGTGTTTGAATAACGGAAGTTGGTTGTCGTGGTATGGTGACCTAAGGACTTTGATTATGCATGAGTCTCACAAGTTAAAATATTTTGTTCATCCGGGTTCTGACAAGATGTACCAAGACATGAAGAAATTATACTGGTGGCCCAACATGAAAGCTGATATTGCCACCTATGTTAGCAAATGTTTGACATGCCTAAAGGTCAAAGCTGAACACTAAAAACCATCTGGTTTGTTGGTGCAACCTGAGATTCCTCAATAGAAGTAGGACAATATTACCATGGATTTTATCACCAAGCTCCTAAGGACGTCAAGTGGTTATGATACCATTTGGGTAATTGTAGACCGTCTTACTAAGTCTGAACACTTTTTACCAATGAGGGAAAATGACCCAATGGAGAAATTGACAAGACTGTATATGAAAAAAGTAGTCACGAGACATGGAATACCAGTCTCAATCATTTGTGACTGTAATGGTAGATTTACGTCACCGTTATGGAGTTCATTTCAGAAGGCTTTGGGTACTCGCTTGGATATGAGTATTACTTACCATCCACAGACTGATGGACAAAGTGAAAGAACCATTCAGATACTAGAAGATATGTTACGCGCTTGCATGATAGACTTTAGAAATAGTTGGGATTGGCACTTACCGCTAACCGAATTTTCATACAACAATAGTTATCATACTAGCATTAAAGCTGCACCATTTGAGGCACTTTATGGGCGTAAGTGTCAATCACGTATTTGTTGGGTCGAGGTCAGAGATACTCAGCTTACCGGTCCAGAAATCATTCATGAGACAACCGAGAAAATAGTTCAAATCAAACAAAGAATTCAAGCTGCTCGTGATCGCCAGAAGAGTTACACCGATGTGAGGCGTAAGCCTTTAGAATTTCAAGAGGGCAACAAAGTCATGTTGAAGCTATCACCTTGGAAAGGGGTTATCCATTTTGGCAAACGGGGGAAGTTGAACCCAAGGTATATTAGACCTTTTAAGGTGTTAGCCAAAGTGGTAATTGTTGCTTATAGACTCGAACTTCCTCAACAACTAAGCAGCGTTTATAGCACGTTTCATGTGTCTAATTTAAACAAGTGTTTATCCGACGAGCCGTTGGCAATTTTGTTGGATGAAATACACATTCACGATAAGCTTCACTTTGTTGAAGAACCAGTGCAGATTATGGATCGTGAAGTCAAGCGGTTAAAGCAAATTCGTATTTCAATCGTTAAGGTTTGATGGAACTCCAGGAGAGGTCCTGAGTTCACATGGGAACGTGAAGATCAATTTCGAAAGAAGTATCTGCACCTCTTCACAAGAACAACAACCTCGACAAGTGCTGCATCTTGAGCCTTGGGACAATGCTCCTTTAACGGGGGAATACTGTAACAATCCGTTATTTCAGGTCATTTTATGACTCAATACTTTCCATTATTTATTTTTAGGCTTTTACGTATTTATTTTTAATTTTTATCGTTTAGTTAAATTGCGTAAACTAAAAATCAACATTCAACGTAAACAAACATCAAACAAGTAAAAGTTTACGTCAAGCAAGTGTTATATAATTATTACGAGGATAATTTATAACTTTTCATAATTTATTTTTATCGGTTACGTAAAACGTTTACGTTTCATAATAAAATACATTTAAGCATACACGGAAGCACCAATACCCATCTATACTCAAACAAATACCCACTATTATATCTAACACACAAAAATTAAATCATGCCTACCCTTATTAACCCTTATGGCCGGTTTTACATACATCATACACAAATAAATTCCTAAACTCTTCACTAGTATCACCTTTCTAGTTAATAACCAACACAAGTATAACCTCAAACACAACTCTCCATAAATTGTCCAAGCCCTCCTCCTAGGGAGGAGGAGGAGAGGTCTTACAACTTTGTACTCATACCACTCTTGATCTATGATGTTAGTTAGTTGTTTCCATAATACTTCTAGCTATATAAGGAAGGTCTTAGGAAGTCTTATACACTCTTTCATTTGCAAGTAAACTTTCAAACTTTCTCTCTTGTTTCTCCTTTACAACCCACGACTCAAATTTAGTTTTTAGGGTTTCTATAGTGTTGATTCTAGCAAGGTTATAATCATACAAGTATCATTAGGGTTACTATATAAGGTGTAGCAAGGTGAATTGGAAGCTTGGGTATTGGTTTTAGCAAGGGTTTATTTAAGAATAAACTAGGGTTTTCAAGAAGTATTTAGGGTTTCTTGATAAGTATTTAGGGTTAAATACTTGGGTTTGATTTGTGTATCATCTTCATTCATCTTCTTTGAGGTCTAACACAAACCCTAATCTTTTCTAATTATTCATTTCATGTTTTATATAAGTGTTATATTGTTAATCACCATCTAGGGTTTATTTTATGAGTTTATAAAATAAAATGACCATGTATATAATTCGAATATATAATTATCTATGGTGAAATAATGTTTAAAATGCATGAACATACTTAATATAAGTATTGGTTAATTTATAGATTTAGTTTATAAATTAACTGTTGAAAGTTTATTATTAAAGTTTATACACAAATAGTTATGTGGACATTTTATTCGGACAAGAATGATAGACATAAACTTGAGGACCCAAAATATTCAAGACATGTGGTACTAATTAAATTAGAGGACTTGCATAAATTTAATCAAGTAATAATTTATAAAACTAGTTTATAAATTATAAATATATATGGATTGTTTTAAGTATTCTATTAAGATTTGAATTTTTATAAAATATAAACTCTACTGATTTAAATAGTACGTGTTATGAGAATTCCAAGCATATAAGGAACTCGAAAAACGAAGCTATAACAAAGAAGTTATGAATTTTACAAGATTTTGATAATTAAATATATAAAAATATTTTTATAAAAACTGGTACTATTTTGGATCTGATATAAATATATAAATGTTTTATTATGTTAGATCATCTCAATACGAAACCGTGCATATAAAGAACTTGAAAAACGGAGTTATAACGAAGGAGATATGATTTTTGTAAGATTAAAGTTATAAAATGATTTTATAAACTGTTTTGAATTTACTGTTTTGACACAGATTTTTATAAATTCAATGAGTATTTTATTTGAATAGTTTATCTCGTCACGATTCCATACATAAAAAGAACAAGCGAAACGGAGTTAAAATGAGTAAGTTATGAGTTTTTAAAGATTTCGGATAAATAGAAATTACAAAAACTAATTAATTTTTATAAACATTTTTTTGTATTTTTATAAAAATATAACAATCTGATAGAAATAGAAAAAGTGGTTACGAGTGTTTTTGGATCCGTTTGAACTATAAAAACCTTAAGAAATATTGTAGAATCATTTATATAATATTTAATACTTTTTAACTTTAATAAATATTATTTTGATAAAACAATTAAATCAATTTAATATAATATCAATGAATCATAAACAATGAAAATATTAAATCAAGTATTATTAACGAATAATCAATTGTCGGACAACAATAATATTTTTCTTTACGGATACAAATACTTAAACATTTATTTAACAAGAACAATTTAAATATTGTTTTGACTTTTATAAATTAAACAAAAACTATTAGGTGGTGATGTAACTCTGCAATTTATATGTTGTATTTATATTAAATACATTATACTCATACGACCTATAATTATTTAGGTTGCTTTCGATTTCCACGGACCGAATTTACAGATATGATTTAAATAAAGCAATTATTCACAGAAGTGAATTTCATACCTCATTTATATACAATTACAAAGATTTACAACTTTTAGGGTGAGAAAAATGCATTGTTTTACATTTGGACATAAGTACACTTTAAACAAATTACGAGTTTGCCTAAGTAGCTATAACCCACTATGCCCATGAATCATGAACTGTTAATTACTGGTTGTAAGCGCGAATGTTATGAATATATCTATTTGAGATTGACATCCCCGTTCGGGTGAGTAGCGCTCGCTAGTTTCGGCGGTACCGAACTAACGGACGTATACCATGTCGGATTTGGATGTTGCGGGTTGAACATCTACACGGGCACATTATTGGCATTAATTTACACATACATATATGTTGTAGCTTCAGTGTCATGAGCTTAGTGCATTTTGTAATTACATTTTGAGATATTGTATGTGTTACATGTCTTACATTTTGAAATCTTGTGGTCCTACTTTATACATTACTTAAACCTGTGAATTCACCAACTTTATGTTAACGTTTTAAAGCATGTTTTTCTAAGGTCAATAAGGTACAAGGGCAAGGATACATTGGGTGTCATCATTTTGGGAGTCACATTGCATAAAGATTTGTGTGCATTACATTTGGGATATATTTGTTATGTATTAAAATCTTTACATTTTCATAAAGTATAATGTATCATTTTTAAACGACTCATATAGAGGTCGTTCTCTCATCTTATGCTATTGATATATGAAGTAACACTCTCGGACCCTTATTCCGCTGCGACCCTATTTGGGGGTGTTACATAAAACATTATTTTTATTAATAAAAACTATTTTGTGTAATTTTAAAATATAGTTTTGTAGAATTGTGATGGATTAATTAAGAAGAAAAATTATTTTCTTGATCACTAATCATGTTTAAAGATTTGTTTATCCATACCTTAAGTGATTTATGTCAAAATGAAAGTTTATGATTAATAACATGTAAAGTTTATTTTTATCGTTGATGTGTCATTGTGTAGGTGTTATTTATGTATCAAGTTTTACTATTTATTTTCTGCCGACTATACCTAAAAACAACACTCTAACGGGCAGTGTACCCGGTCAATTATAGTTTCATTCGTAAGTAGGGTGTCGATCACTAAGAGCGAGAGTGTTAATTCCTAATTCTATCAGTATTTTAGTTATCTAAGTTAAACCTAAAACTAATGCAAAAGGGGGGTTTCAGTCTGAGAGACTGGCACGGTTTTGTGTATCTAACCTAAGGTTTTGATGACAAGTAAAGCAATAAACACACACAAGAAGACAAGAAAATGATAGAGAAGCGGTCGAGAACTAATGTAAGTAAAACATATCAACCATGAATAATCCAATAAAACGCAGGTTTGTTTATTAGTGCAATGATTGACTTATCTCGAAGTGGCATATCATTCCTAGACTTAGGCGGTACTTCTTACTAAGACCTTGACATGCTAATTCTATCACAATTAGACGCATCCGCATAAAGCAAGCATTTGTCGATTATAATCTATCTTAGGAGATTAATAATGGTGCTCTTACTAAACCTTAGCTCATGGAGACTTTACCCACTTACTGCTTAATGGCTCTTTATATACTAGTAGTCCACTGTCCGAGTCCTTACCAATGGAATAAGAACGTACTCGTTGATACCAAGGTCACCTTATAGCTCAATTAAGCTCACTAAACTAAAGGCAAGGATAGGTCAATATTTGTGATCCTTTGATTCTAGGTATATAAATTGCAATATGAAGAGCTATCCCGGACTCTTAGCCTACGCCCAAACAACACCGAAGTTGCAGCGCATTAAATATGTAGGACTAGACCCAGTTGAATGATAGGTCGCATACAAAAGCGTGTAAACGAGTATAAATTGATAAACATAAACAACAATCAACAATAAATTAAGCAATCAAGATAAACAAACCAAACATTAGATCTTCATAAACATGGATGATACCTAAAGGTATCAGCCGATAGTCATGGTAAAAATACACACGGTTTGATAATGAACGATTAAAATAAAGAAACCTTATTCGAATGTGTATTCTGTTGCGCGAAAAATACAAGAGTTTTCCGATGATCTTGAGGCTCTTTTCTGACCTTCTAGGCTCCTTTATTCGTCTCTTGGTCGACTTGGTGGTTTAGGGATTCACTTGCATACCTAAAATTGAGTTTATGGTCGTCTATATATAGTGGTCTGGAAGTCGATTCAATACGGCGTATTGAGAAGCTCAATACGGCGTATTGGATGACTTGGCGTGGGCTCCAAGAATAAAATATTCTAGAATTTTCTTGATCTAATATGGATACGGCGTATCGGACCTTCTGGATATGGCGTATCAGACCACATGGATACGGCGTATTGAACTTATTGGGTACGGCGTATCGGGCGAATTCGGTACGGTGTTTTGTACGTCTTGGGTACGGAGTATTGAGCCTCTTAGGTACGAAGTATTGGCTGAAAGTGTGTTTTTCTTGTTATTTGACCAAAGTATAATATACGACATATATACTGATGTGGATACATCATTTTCTTTAAAGTCAAGCAATGGTCTTTTGATTCGTCAAAGTCTTGGATACGTCGTATAGGTCAAGAATAATACGGCGTATTTGCTGTCAGTTCAGTAAACTTTCTCAAACTCTTTATTTATGCTCCAAATGCGTGCCTGATATGTGTGAGACATATCTGTTTTATATCAAAAATGGCCCTAAAAAGATAAAATTGTGCATAAAATGCTTGTATATTGCTTGTTTTGTCTTTGTGATTGTGTAGGTACGGATATTACAAATAACACAAGAAAACGGTCAAAAACCGGACAAACTCGGACACGGGAAAGGAAAGAATGAACAAGAGCCGAGGATTTGATAGCAAGAAGGGTCAAAAGTCAACTCATTGGTCAACTGGTCAACTAAAGTCAACCACAAAAGGACAAAACTCCAAAATACCAAAAAAAACCAGTCCTTCAAAATAAACCTAATTGCAAAAATAACCCCAAACCCTAACAACCGTTATCTCTTATTATAAAAAGATAACGGTTTTTAATTCCCTCTTATATAAACCCATTACACTACACGGGCCCATATCCAAAATAAATATACCCCAACCCATGGTCAAAGCCCACATCACCTGAGTCAAACCCTCCTATTCAGTTAAAAAAGGCGCCAAGGGAAAATTTATTGTTCATCGTCATTCTCGACGATTAACCCCACTCAAATCAAAGGGTAAAATCAAATTGATTGCGTGGCTCAACAATTCAAGCACCAAGCTCCTATGTGGCAAAAGGAAACGTCACTTGAGGCTCTTATTGGTCAAAAACGGGACAAGGAGGACACGTGGGCATTGAAAGAAGCACACCAATGATTGGATTTTTACACTAAATCTAGTGCAAAAGAAACACATAAGGTCTGTCACATAGAATGCCACATTGGCAATCCGTGTGCTCATCATATCAATCCAACGGACCATAAATGAGATCAAAGGATTAAGGGCTAAGATCATGGATAAGAGGAGCGGGCTAGACTCCTAGAAGCTTCACTCCAAGGCTATAAATAGAGAGCAAGCCTCACACACACAACATCTCCTTTTTCCTATTTTTAGTAGTTAGTAGTTTAAGTAAAATTTTCATTTTCATATAACTTGCTCTTGTAATTTTCATTTTCGATGTTTTGTATTTAGTTCTAAATCAATAAAATCATAGTTTACTTGTTCACAATATGTTTTTACCTATAAGCTTCTATATATCTCAAATTCTTTTGTTCAACTGTTTCACAAGCTACTCTTATAAGCTCTTCATAAGCTCTATGATTCTCTAAGCACAGATTAAGCTCAAATTAGTCATTTAATATACTTAAACTCTTAAAATCAGATTAATGCCTAAGCTATATGGATCTAAGCTATTTGGATGATAAGTTTACAAGGGAAAAGCTTATTGGACTTTTACTAGCATATCATTTGATAAGCTAGAGCTTGTAGAGTAGCTCCTTGAGCATTAACAAACCTTTGTTTAGCTAAGGCACTTGTAAGTTCCAAATTTCCTGATCTGTCTTAATTTTCCTAGCTTAATTTTGCTTTTTTAGCTTATTACTTGCTTATACTTGCTTAATTCTGTCTAAATATGCTTATTAAGTTTGTTTGATCATCTGTTTATAAGTTTTATAGTTTAGACCTTTATTTTCTATATTTTGTCTTCCAAATATGTCAAAAAAAAAAACAAAAATATATAGCATAGTTGTAGCTTATAGATTCTGGCTTAATTTCTTATTGTTATAAGTTCATATTAGTTGTTAAAAGCTGTGCATCATCTGGTATTTGAGTTTTGTTCACCAAATTTCAAGTTCAAAAGCTTAAATAAGTTTCATGAATATTAAGGGGTATTTGAGACAACAGCACTAACCATACGTTAGTGCTGCTTGTGGCCTCTTGATCCTTAGGATTTGATTTAAAACTCATTAATAGGTATGTTTGAGCTAAATTTTTAGGTTAGATTAGAGCTAGCTGAGTTTTCATAGTATAGTTTAGAATAAGCTTAAAATCTGTCAGTTTCATTTACATTATAAGCTCTTTTTGATTCTAGTCATGGACATGACCTATTTGCATTTAGTTTATTGATTTAGAGTGTAGTAAGTTTAGTTTAATCGCCTGCACTTGTTTGAATTGCATCTTGGTCAATTTGGTTGCAAACTGCATCAGCAGTTTTTAAAAGACAAGTAGCTGTTTTCAATTCAACAATTCAGAGGGTATAAGTAGCTTATAGGATTTGATTTTTGGTTTACAAGTAGGTCTAGGGTCAGTGTCAATCTGTCTTAACTTAGTTTTCAAAAAGTAGCTTATTTAGTTATCTGTTTTTAGCCTTTAGATTCAACATTGTTCATTTTCAAAACCAAAAGTAACTAAGTGTTCTTAGTTTATAAGTTGTTTTCAACAAGCCTTTTAATTAAGCTCTTGAATTTCAAAATGGTTTTAAAAAGTTGTTTTAAGTAGTATTTTAGGTGTACTTTTTAGGGTAATAAGATTTTGTTCTCAAAAGTCTTTTCAAAAAGCATTTTTACATAGCATCTAAGTCAAGCTTTAAGAAAATTTAAGGTTCATTTTCATATAAAGCTTATTTGATTACTCAAAAATAAGCTCAAAGTAAGCTGTTTGGTCTGTTAGGTTTTAAAGTTTTCATAAAAGCTTATTCGAATTTTATCTTATAGCTTTCCTCTTAGTGCTTATTTCTGTCAATAATTAGCTTATTAGGGTAGACTTTAACTGTTAGTTGCTTATTAGACTTTGTTGAGTGCTTATTTCACTTTGAAGCTTACAGAGTTTTTCAAAAGCCAAAAAAATTAAATAATAAGTAGTTAATATTCTGTCTGTTTTGATAAGCATTTCTAGCTTATTTGTCAGCTTTTAAAATAATTGTTTTCACAAAAAGTTTTTGTTTATAGCTTATCTTTATTTTTGCTTTTTAAGGTTTCAAAAATAAAAAATAGCAAAAAGCAAGGCCTGGGACTCGAACCCACGACCTTGCCTTTGAACACACAGATACTTAACCAACTTGCTACATTCATCCGTCCCTTTTCCCTTTCATTTTTGTTTTATACACATTTTTCTTTTGTGGCTTATTTATAAGTCGTAGCTTAACTTAGTTTATTCAGGGCTTATTTGATTAGCTGTTTGCTTGCTATTATTTTTCCCTTGTTCCTTTCATAGTTTAGGACTTTTTGTGATTTTTCAAGATTTTTCTCATTAATAGATTCATTTTTATCATTTTTCTTGGTTTAAATATTTAGAAAATCAATAAAAAAAATAGAAAAATAATCTTTAAAAATACAAAAAAATAGTTTTTAGTTTTAGAATAATTACTTTAAGATTTACATGCATTAAAATCATTTTTACCATTTTTAGATTTTTAATTTCATTTTTAAGGTTTTTAATTTAGTTTTATAAAATAGAATTTTATTATAAAAAAAATAGTTAAAAATGGTTTTCTGAATTTTTATCATTTCTTAGATTTTTCTAAAGTTTAAAATCATTTTTAGGAATTAATTTGTTATTTTCTAGGATTTTTAATCATTAAATTAGTTTTTAATTCATATTAAATACAAAAATAAAAAAGTTTTCTTTTTCTTAAAATTTTCTTTTGTCTTAATTTAGGTTTAGAAATTAAATTTGCATTCGTAGGTTTTAATTTTATCTTAGTTGCTTATTTGTCGCGTTTTCTTCGTGCCCGTTATTTGTTTTCTTGCTTAATTGTTATCGTTTGCTTATTTTAATTGTTGATTTCAATTAGTAGAAATAGATAATCAAATCAATCTTCGTTACCATTCAAATCATTGTCCAAAAACAAACGTGGTCTCAATTTCACAATTCTTTGGGTGAAACGACCCGGTAATCACTTACCGGTAATATACGTATTATTATATATATTTGTGAGAATTTTCTTTACTACTTTTGTCATCAAGGGTAGTTTGGTAATTTCATATATATTATATTATTTTACGTGTATAAAACTTTACACACCAGTGCCTTTTAGCTAATCTTCACCAAGTACTCCATAATTACTGCAATTCTCAAATACAAACGATTAAGCAACAATTCTTTGCAATAATTATATAAAATGGGTTAATTACATGGGATAAATGATGCTATAAAATAGATATTATTTGATGTCATCAAATATCCCCCCACTTGAATCCTACTTGTCCTCAAGTAGCCTTTAGAAGTTTATAAAAATGTATCCATAAGGATATTTTCCGTTAAAGCATTTATTTGATGTATTACAAGTACACAACCAAACACCTCACGAAATAAGAAGATGAAAACACTCAAATGACTCAACTAATCTATGTGATAACATGTTACTAATTCGCTCAATTGCTCGGTCGTGACGAGTATTCTATCATAAGCTTGGCAAGGATACATATCTCCACTACTAAAGCCAAGGAGTAACAAGTTTATAAAGGTAAATATGGGTTTTTGTATGGAAAGGCTTACGGTTGATCATTCTACAATCTTTCACCAGAAGTACCACTCCAACAAGGCAGCTAAAGCACACATACATGGCCGTAACAACGGAATAGACATGCACGCTCGATCACATCCTCATTCGCTTAAAACCAGCGGCTAATCATTAGGTGTGAGGGAAGTAAATTGTTGTTAAATAAAAATCAAGAAACAAATATATTAAGCCTAAAGTACAAGTTGCTAGATACTTTTTTCCGACCGTTACCATGATAAAGACACAACTATATACAACGTCTTGATTATTAAAAACAACAACCTAAGTTGGCGTTTCCGTAACGGTCAACTTCCCAATCATCCTAAAACTTTACATACTCTACAAGGTAAGTGGCGATATCTTCCACTTTGTACAATACTTTACATCGTTGATTTTTGTTGCGTGTCAACGAATAATCGATCCTTTGTGTAGTTCCTTCGGTAGTTGCGAAACGATTATCTTCAAACTTTCTTTCTCTTTCTTTTTGTATTTTTCTCATTTTTTTCGATTTTTTTTGCTAACTATACTTCAAATCTCGGTGTAGTTTCACCATCTTTACGATCATAATGATTCCGGATAATTCCTTCGGTAGTTCTTTGTTCTTCGGTTTCACCAATAATTGTGACGGTAGTAAAATCACATGAGTTTTGACTAATATACATTCCCATTTGCAATGTGCAAATTTCCAACCGCACCAAAGATAGAAAATGATACAAGACTCAGGAAATACAAACTTTACACTTTAAGCAACTAGCAACTGTAAATTAAACTTAATCTAACATGGTAGGTTAAGGTGTAAGGGTGTAACAAAACAAATAGTTGGTGTAATTCCTAAAGGATTGGCTCTACGAGTTGTTCTAGTGGATCTTCACTCTAAAGATGAGAGTGGAAAGAGGTTTAAATAGGAGGTTAACTAACCGATGTAGTTAGTTAATAAGAAATATGTAAAGGCGATTTGGGTGTAATCCTAAAATTTACTAATTTAAACAAGTTACTCCATCTAAATCCATAGTACTCATTACTGTGGTCTTGAGTGATATGCCAAGCCAAGTTCTAAAGTCTACAACATCACCGACACACTCATATTTTGTGGAATTTAGGTAAACATTTGGAAATGGAAAGGCTAAATCCTCACAATATCTAACAGGGTTATTGTGTGCGGGTTATGTTAACATGTAATTCCACAAAAGTATGCTTGAATTTTTTTTAAATTTGAGCATAATTTAAGCATTTTAGTGTGAAAAATAGGACAATTAAACATCCTAATTCCATCCTTCCACT
>BQNB010134872.1:4604-18246 GCA_026074375.1 Tanacetum coccineum | reverse complement strand
GGGGAATAGGTTGGGAAGGCTTGATCACGGTCTAACAGAATTCTAGAGGTTAAGAGAAGATTATTTTTGTATTTTTATATTTATAAGAAAGCAGGTAAATCATATGGTTGAGAGGTTGGTTTGTTTTAGCTATTAAACTAAATAATAAACTATACTAATGGTGATAAAAATATAATAAAAAGATTGTATTAATTTAATCATGTATTACTCCCTAGATTGCTTCTCCTAGTGTTGTTGCCTTATCACACTTATGATGATCTATGTAACTATTTCCTAAATCATGAACAGATTACACGAACCCACCATCTATTTAATATTCCGTTGAGGCGAAGCACAAAGTAAGGTAGTATGAAGACTATTACTCGGCCCCTAAGAGTATACTAAATGCATTTGAAATATATTAAAAGTGGATCAACCATATTAAGGGTAAGGTAGTATGAAGACTGTTATCGGTGGTATCCTTTCTACACAATCATGTTTCCCTAGACATGTCAACAGCGATACAGACAAAAGCTGGTTTTCTAAAGTCTAACATGCATATTCATCACAAGAAGCAACACCACTAAGATCTACATTCTAGGTTTCATACAATCATAAATGAATACAATAAGGAGTTTAGCCAAGCATGTTAAAGACAAAGCAAGAACAATAATGAATCAAACAACAAGACATATTGAATGATTAAGATAGTTTTAGTTAATTAAAACATGAATTGAAGGAGGTACAATAGGGTTTTCAAGCACTAAAAATCGTCCTAATAAGCTGCCAAACGAACTAGGGTTCGTCCCCCTTTTTTACTCTAAAGTTGCACACATAAAACCCTAATTTCGGGTCTATATTTATAAGAATATCAATGTGACGGTGTCGCGTTTTAATCGTGACACCGTCATAAAGTAGAATCTTCTAGATCTGAGTTGAGTCAGTGCGGGTTGACGCCGTCAAGAAATGTTGTGACGCCGTCACTAGATGAAGTATGACGGCGTCGCGTATAGCTGGTGACGCCGTCTCCAGGCGCTGAGACTTTAAATCTTAAAGAGTCTTGGTGTTGGTTCGTAATCTTATCCGTTTCTTCTCCAAATGAGCACAAGTTACGCATATTTCCTCCAAATGCCTTTTGATAAGTGTAAAATACACATATCCGTTAATACCTAAAATAACCCAATTAAACCCAAAACATACCAAAAATGGCAAACCTAAAAAATATATAAAATGACACCTTATCAAGAAGCTGTAGTCTCTTATGCTGACCTCAGGGCCTTTATTGAAGGATACTATGAAGAGAATGTTGATCATAGTGAATAAACTGATAAGCTTGTCTAGGCAACCATGGACCGCCTTGACAAACATAGCACTAACAAGGCAAATCTTCTTAAGGCTTTGAATGAGGTCACTAAACTCTCAAAGTCATTCAGGATGTTATTAAAGAAGATCATACACTTAACAAAAAAGTACTTGAAGCCACTGAAGCCTACACAACATATTCTAACAACATATCTGAACTCTTATCCCTAGCCAATACTTTTGATTTCTCTAGTCTTAAGTCCTTGGTTGAAACTATGAAAGTTGTTCTTGATGCTCAAACTGATCACTTGGAAACCTAGGCTAAGTCTTCTACATCCATGGCCTAGAATGTTGGCCCTAGACTTATAAAGATTAAGCACACTCATGCTCTTATGCAGGCAGATCTCTCATCCCTCAAGTCAGCCACTTCAAAAATTAAATCAATGATAACAGAGATTTATTAGGCATTTAAAGGTCAATCTTCAACCCCCTCAAGCAGTGTGCCATATACAACACTTGATATCACTAAGGGGCCAGCAAATGTTGGGGGGAGAATGTCACACAGGCGGACACTGAAGAACCTCCTTCTCACACTGAGGGAGAGCATGTTGCTATGATGGATGATACTAAGAAGCCTGAGTCTGACAAAGCTGAGGAAGAATCAACAAATGCAGTCTCTATATCAATTATCAAGCCTACTGAAACTTAACCAATCACTACAATCATAAGTATATCCCACCCTGAAAGTTCTCAAGCACCCAAGAGGACTAAAAAGGAAAGAAGATTGCAACTGATGATGTTGAATCTCCAGTGAAGCTAGTGCATGCATCAAAAGTGGTTCAAGAGGACCCTGATGAACCTATCAGAGTTCCTTACATGATAAATGGAAAGATGTACCATCTCACAAATGATGAAATCAATGAACACTTGGAGAAAGAAGACAAAATCAAGAAGGCTACTAAAGAAGCAAATAGGCTTGAAATGACAAAGACTGAAATGATCAAACTTATTCAAGAAGAGGCTGAGAAGATTGAAATTGATCCTAAGAAAATCATTAGTGCAAAGGCAGGTGAAAAGTTCAAGAAAGCTCAGGATGCTGAAATGCAAGTCCTCAAGAGAGAGCATTCACAAAAGGTCAAGAGACTGATGGAGCTCAACAAGAAAAGAGTTGAGTAGTACATGTGGATTATCTCCAACAGACTCAAGCCAAAGCCTATCATAGATGTCAAAATTAATCCCAACTCCAAACCAGCAGTACTTATAGTCTTCAAAAACAATGACAGGAGAAACTTCCAGGTTCATAGCCCATTCAAGTTCTCTGATTTTGGAGTCACTGAGTTGGATGAATTGGGTCTAATCATTCAGAAGAAAAAGAACACCATTGTTAAAGATATAATGAAATCATTAGGAAAGAGATATTAAAGACTAAAAAAGATACCTGAAGAGCTTGGAATTCAGTCTGCTCTTCCAGCCCCTACCCCTAAACAAGCTCCATCCTAATCCTTAGGAAGAAAGAGGAAGCACATGGAATTAGAACTAGAAATCAAAGTACCTGGGCTGGAGTGCAATCGAAGTCTCCCTAAAGGTGTTCCTTTTGTTAACAGTATGGTCATTGAAGAACCTGAGTATGGGATCTTCTTCACTATTATGTTAGGTGATCAAGCCTTTCAAAGATGGAATGACATTCACAAGGTTGGAATAGATTCTATAGTATCATACTTAGTGATGGACTGAACAAGACCCCAGAGAATGCAAGATTAAGCCTGAAGCTAAAAAAGTTGATTGCTGAGCACCTTGACCAAGAGAAGCTTTAGTTTAAGAGAGTGAAGTTGGAAGCCACTGGGTACAAGTTAGACTAAGTACTTTTGTTATAACTTTATTGTCTTTTGTAATAGATGATAGGTCCTTGTAATGTTTAATGAAGTACTTTTTAGAGAACTCGGTATCCCTTATAAGCTTTCTAGAATTCAGTGTGAGAAAAAGATGTAGTTACTCACTCATACTGAAAAACACTTAGGCTATATTTATCCAAATAGGGGGAGATTGTTAGGCCCATTCAGTGCCTAATGATATGTCACTTAGGATTTAAATACAAAATATCCTAAGTGTTAATAACCTTTAACATTTCAAGGTCATTGAGTGAACAGCCACTCATTGAGTTGTCTTCAAGATGCTCAGCCTAAGTCTACAAGAAAGAATCTAGCATTCAGTGAGGCGGTTCTTAGTGAATGAAGCCTGAGACAAAGAAGAAGGTGATGGGTTCAGTGAGTTATGGCAATAGACTCACGGAACTCCATATGATCTCCAACAACTAGAAGACCCTAAAGACGAAAGACTAAAGAATGGGCGGGATAGTTTAAAACAGATAAGTCCAAGTTCTTATCTGTCTGAAGTCAAACTATCCTGAATAGGGTGTGGAAACTAGAAGGGGGTTGAATAGTTTACAGGTTGATTGGCGTTTTAAAAATCATTGCCTATAAAAACACTAGATTCTAATATATGCAAGATCAACTCACAATATGAACAACCAATGTATCTAACTACTTGCAACACAATCACAATACACATAATAAATATAAAGAATGAGTAAAATATAGAAGGTAAGAGATAGAACAATCAAACCACAACACCGAGATTTATAGTGGTTCGGCTACGAAGCTCTTCTTCGCCCTACTCCACTCCCCGAGTATCCAACTCAAGATTTCACTATGTGAACAAGCTCCCTTTAGGCAGAGAAAACCGTTTACATGTCGCTTATGTTGTTTTCCGACACTAAGCTAAATGTCGAGTCTTAATCTTAGCTAGAACCAATCTACCACTTTACCAATGTATTTTAAGGACTAAAATACTAACCGACACAATATCTACACTATCGGATTTACACACTATCTGATATTACACACAAACACAAAATCAAAAAAATAAAGTTTTGTATCTTAGAAGAAGAGAGGAGAAATCACTAATCTATAACACTTCATTTCTTGGCGAATACGAGTGTTCTTCTCTTGCACTTGATAGAAGAAGGAAGAAGGTGGAAGAAGAGATTTGATCACTTGAAACAAGATTACACTATGTTAGTGATCAAGAGATTTAGAGAGAGAAAGAGAATTTTAGAGAGAGAAATGAATTTGAAAAATCTGTGCAAAGAGGAATATTTTTCTGCAGGAAGCGGTCCTAGATATATCTGGGGGCCGTCTAGCCACTTAGGGGGACGCTACTAGACCGACGCTCCAATTTTTGTCTTTTTCTGAGGAAGGTTGATCCTTGGATGATGTTTTCTGTTTTGGGGGGAAAACTAAATTCAAACTTGTGTTTTTAAATAAAACATTATTTTTATTAAGAAAACTATTTTTTATATTTTTTATTTTGTAAAAATAGTTTTGTAAAAATGTAATGGTTTAGAAAAAAATTATTTTCTTGATCACTAATCATGTTTAATGATTTGTTTATCCATACCTTAAGTGGTTTATGTCGAAATGGAAATTTACGATTAATAACCCGTAAACGTTTATTTTTATCGTGGATGTTTTTACATTTTGTCATCTTCAAAATGTAAAAGAGTCAAAAAAATATAAATAACGTGTTTAGGCATTATTTGTATTAACAATCTTCCCCTTTTTGATGATGATAAAATATAAACTCATTTTAGATAAGAATAAAATTTTGCAAGCTATTAATGAGTTATGATCCATTTTTCCCTTTTTTGTCGAATTCAAAAAGGTTGATCGTCGAGTAAAGAAGGAAAGAAATCGATGATGCCAAGACTCCCCCTTGAAGTATACTCCCTCTCGTTTGAGGCACCAAGGGATCGAGCGTATGGGATTTTGCTACAAACCCGAGTTAGAAATACAAGTGCAAGAAACATTTCTAATGAGTACAATTTATTGACGACATATATTATATATATAATATATATAATATATATATATATATATATATATATATATATATATAATGCTAATAATAGAGAAGAAATAGCTATCTAAATCATAATGCATATAAATCACCCATAATAGAAATTCATTCATAACAAAGTAAATTCATACATGAAGTAAACTTATGCATGAAAACATGATTTTCATACAATACTAGAGATACTAAAGTTAAACAATACTACACTAATGGTCTTAATACTTCATAAATCCTAGCTGATTCTTGAGTCATAGATAATGGTTTTGAGCAAAAGGTTAGGTGAAACATTATTTAGAAGCATTGAAAAAGTTTTAAGGATGAGGTGGAGAAGGTGAGGCAATGGCGAAAGTGAGAAGATACTCAAGATGAGCAAACATTAAATTCATCTCATCCCTAAGAGAGAAAATGAGATTTCGGTTATGAAAGCAACAAAGACAATTTACCCCATGATAGTTAAACATGTTGAAGTAAATGGGATGACCTATGAGAGATGGTTGAGGTGGTGGTTATGGTAAAGGTGGTGAGGGGGTATCAAGAATGTGATCAAGAGGAGTGATTGGTGATAAGGAGAGAGTGATATCTAATAAAGGATGACTTTGAAGTGGAAAAGGATTTAAAGGTCTTGGAGGAGCATCCATGATGTCATTAAGAAAAGGATTGGATAGTTGAGGAGAATGTGTATCTTTAGAGGAAAGAGATGAATATTGAGATTTAGACTCAAATAAGGAAGAGGTAGTGCCAAAGGTAGATGATGTATCTTTTGTGGATGGAGTTTTTGATGGTGCATTTGGTGGAGATAGAGATGAGGATTTAGTTATAGGAGAAGGTGTGATAATATCATCTTCTTCACTAGTTAAGTCTATAATGAGTTGTCTTGGTAGAATGATGGTTAGTTTGATTTTCTTAGAAGGGTTAGAGGAGGAGGCTTGAGTAGAAGCCATAGAAGTAGAAGAGTGAGGAAAAGGATGATGGTGCGGATGATGAATAGAGTGATAGAGATGGGTATATAATCAAGGAGAGGTGAATTAAAGGAGTAAAGCATGGGTTTGAAGAAAATGATTCCAAGAAGTGTTTAGCAAATTATAGAAATATAGTTGGGCCTATAGAAAGAAGATAGTCAACTGCACAAAAAATCAAGAGAATATAGTGAAAATTCTCGTGACCCTGGTGGCGGTCCCTTAAATAAGGGGGTGGTCCCAGATATATTTGGGGGCCGCCAGGTATTTAAGGGGGGCGTTTTCTGAGTGAACAAAAATTTTCCCTGTTTTTCCAGATTTATAAACATGTACAAAAAATGTTACCCTAAGTTTCCCTTTTGCAACCAAACCTATTGCCTCAAAAATCATCTAATACTTCTAAATTCTCAAATTCAAAGGCTAGCTAATCTAAATTGTATTTGGAAAGCAATTATAGACATATGACTAAGGAATAATTAAGCATGCATAATATCACAAATATAATTAATAGTGTAGTGTAGCAAGGTGCATGCAAATAAGTTTAGGATGATAAAATGGAACGATCATCCAAGGCAAGTTACGTTGTCCAAACTAAGTACTAAAAATCCTACCAAATAAGACATAAGTTTAAGTAACAAGACATAAGTAATGATAAGCTAGTATCACTAAACATAAATAAGTAAAATTCATACTCAAAATGTTTTTAGCAATGACCCACATTGCTTACTTCTTCTTCTTTCCCTTTAACAAATTCTTGATGCCTTTCTCGATTGACCTTATTCCACCACGTTTCTCATCTTGTAATTGGACTTGACAGTTGAGGATTTCGGTTTGACGAGTATAGAAAGCTTCCATGTTTGGGTCAATATCAGGTGGAATGGAAAATATTTGAGGAATGTCATTTGTCAAGCAATTGACGAAACAAGTGGGGGAAGGAGTGCTTGCACGTGAGGTCCCTTTGTCATTTCCATCATTATCATTATCGTTGGGATGAGATAAGGATGGTTGACCGCAGGCGGATGAGGAAGGAGTAGAGGAGCGACCTCTTCTCGTGCCATAATCCTTTTGAGTCTTTCGCTCTTGTTGAGCGGTAAGATGATACATGACACGATCACACACGACATAACGAACATTTGAAAACTTGGGAATCTTAAACGTGACATACTTAAACAATCGAGTTAATAACATACCATATGGTAGAATTAACCTAGGTTGTTTGGTGACAAACTCCATTCGTTTTGCAATAAAGAATGCAAGACTATATTGCTCGGACCTAGCAATACAATAAAGCATGTGACAAAGATACGCGAGGACATGATCTCGGTTTCCCCCAAGACAAAATACATTTTCTTGAATTATTTCAACCCAAGGTTTCATTACAGTAACAATTTCACGAGTTAAGATTTGATTATCTTCAACATTAATAACTTTGTCATGACAGATACGAGTGACCGGGCCTTCCTGTTCCTCTTGAATATAGTTTTTGATTTCATCGAGGCAAGGAGGGCTTGTTTGGTAAGGACCACCCGTTGGGAAACTGAATTGCATGTCATCAAGTGACCACTTGTCGTATAAAAGGGGGGGGGGGGGGGGGGGGGGGGTTTGTTTGGTAAGGACCACCCGTTAGGAAACTGAATTGCAAGTCATCAAGTGACCACTTGTCGTATAAAAGAACATTCACCTTTAAATGGAATTTCAAGAATTTAACCAAATTCTTCAAGAGTGTAAGAAAAGAATTGATTTTGGATGACAAACTCGATTAACATTTGACCCTCGAGGGTGTAGTTGACAGGACATTGATTGTAGAATTCGAGAATGAAACAAGGAATAATTTGCTCATTTATATCAAGAATACAACCAAACCCAATATGACCAAACATGGATCTAACATAGACCAAATCATCAAAATCTGGATAGACTATGTTAGACTAGTGATTTACCTTTTTGGGGGGATGGGACTGATCAAAGTAAACAAGATGAACCATGGTGTTTCTAGTAAGAGAAAGTAGAGAGAGGGTGAAAGAAAACTATGTGTTTATTAGATTAGAAAAGAAGAAATGAACTTCCACACCCCGCCCCTCCCCATGGAGAGAATAGGGTATTTATTGCCTCAATACTAGACTAACTATCCCACTTATACATTATTAGTCCCTGTATATAGCAGTTGGTCTATAGCTAGTTCAATTCACGTGTAAGACGCCAGTTTTACAAAATAGTAAGGCTAACAATCTCCCTCCAAGATGGTGTCACACGTGAATTAGTTACAATGTTTCCTACAAGTAAAAATAAAGCAAAAGGATAAGAATGAAATCCAGAATTCCTTAAGATAGACTTCAACGACCTTGATCTTCTTGAATACTCCAGCTTTATTTCTTCAGCTTGTAGAATCTAGTTGAGTTTTAACTCCCTCCCAACTAGTAGGCTCTTTTTCTTCAGCTCCCTCCCAAATTGACATTCACCCTCCCCCACACCATGAAGACTGATATGATCAATGCATAGTCTTTCTTAAAAGACTCTTTCTCATTTAGGTTACACTGTGGGTGGGTTGTTATTCATCACATCGTTACTTAGGAACGTTTCATGTCTTGTTGAATTCAGTCTACAAACCTAAAGTTCACACATTATCCTTTTTCAAGTACAAAAACCGTCAGCACCCAAAATCAATTAAGCCCAAAATGTCACTTTTTCCCTCAGAAAGTGCAGATAATGAATTGCTACACCAAACGTTATTAAGTCTCGCAGGTGTACGCAATGTATCAGTCTATGTAGTCAAATGGTAACATCAAATGGTACGTAAATAAATCATAATAAGTGTCTAAAAAAAAATAAAAATTGTTATCACAATTTCTCCCTCTCAGGATGATGACTAATTGAGGAATCATCCTAACTTGTGTTACATCATATATCAACTGGACTGGCTTACTTAGCTTAATCTTTACCCGTAATTGTATAAGCAATACTTGTAGATGATGTCAAAAAGTACTCTCTTTAAAATATCTCTGATCAACCCGGTCTATATTTCCTTATCTATTCGAAAGGCTATTCTAATGACCAATGATGGAACATGCCTGACTATACAACCCTGAAAATGAAGCAATATCCTAAGCTTGTTGACTTAATCTTGTCTATCTGTAAGTGACGATGAGCGGTCAGTGGCATAATCTATAAGTAACCATATTAATCACCCAAAAGTATATAAAAAAATACAAACACCTTTTGAAAAAACTCTCAATACGTGAGCACTGTTACTACAAAGTAAACTCCCTTAAGTGATAAGCTCCTTTGTGGGTATAGGGAGAAAGAATTACAAAAGCAACTAGATATCCAAGTCTTCATCACAAACACAAGTCATCTTCGTTATGGAGAAAGGAAGAACCAAAGATGAAAAAAGTACACTCCCCGTGAAAGTCTACTTCAATCCCAAATAAGTAACATCGTATTATAACCTCGTAGTCATTTAAATTCATCACTAGCCTTTAAGAGTGAAGGTGAATTTTGATAAGGACCATTTTAGCATTAAGTGTTGTGTTTGCTTTGGTGTTATGGAAGGTGTCTAAGTTTGGTTCTAGATGAAAACATGTAAAAGTGGCCTTAAAATGATTTTCAGTACAAATCACCGAAATTGGTGTACCAGAAAATGATATTTCGGTTGAAATCATCAAAAATTGTTGAAATCACCAAAAATGGTATGTTTCGCCTAATAAAGTGGTATAAATCGCCTGTATGTTTCGCCTGAAAGTGGTATAAATCGCCTGGCTATTGTATGTTTCGCTTGAAAGTGGTATAAATCGCCTGGATATGGTATGTTTCGCCTGAAAGTGGTATAAATCGCCTGGCTATGGTATGTTTCACCTGCCACATGTATAAATCGCTTGTACTTGATTTTGTCTTTTTGCAAAAAAAAATTGTCCTTTCGTTTGATAGCTACAACAATAAGCACTTTGAGACACCCAATAAGCCACGAAATAAGCACTTATAACCTAGGGAATAAGATCTAGCGATTCTTCACACTTGTAACCCGAATAAGCACTCTAAAATAAGCCGAAACCCATGATATACCACGAAACATATAACCCACTAATAAGCGAAGTGTTATAAGCTCCAAATAAGCTGTATAAGCACATGAAACACATGAAGTATTTGTACAAATAAGTTGGAACCATGAGAAGGAAGAGAGTTTGCAACTTTTATACCAAATACTCTTCGAACCAAACACCCTTAAAAATAAGCCACATATAAAAAACTTCAAATAAGCTTTTTATAGCCGTTTGGTGGCCAAAAAGATTACAAGAACCATGGAACAAAAAGCTAGAAACCATAGAAGAGAGAAAGTTTCAAACTTTTGAACCAAATAAGCAATAACCAAAAATTTCATAGCTTTTTCTTAGGAAATAAGCCATGAAAAAGCTCTAATAAGCCCATGAAACACCCTTAATAAGCAACATACAAACACCGAACACCCCAAGGCTCGTGATACCACTTGTTAGCCTTATATCTTTCACATAATCACATGAAATAAGATGAGGTTTTAGAGAGAGATAGAGAGAGAGAGAAGTTTAGAGAGAGAAAGTGGAAGAGAGGAAATGAGAGAAAAATATGGTAACTTCACTAAGAGAGAATGAGAAGCAACACCCTTCACCTTTTGTGGTGAAGGGTATTTATAGTACAAAGTGAGATAAGACCTTAAGTTGGGACGTATGGACCATATGGGTCATTTACATGGGCTTTAGCCCGACACCTAGGCCCAATTAGCTTAAAAGACATTCCTATAAACTAAGTCTTCCTATATAAGGCACGAGAATAATAATGACTATGACTTTACATAAAACATGGCTAACAATCTCCCCCTAAGGGGTGGTCAATAAATTTATGCCTTCACTTCTTGTGACGTCTTGAGTCTTAGAGCCTTGTGTTCCTAGGAATTCTTTTAAAGATCCTTCTACATGCTAGTGATCTTAGATCTTGAACTTTAATTTGATATTCTTTGATAAAATACTGATATCATGGTCTTTGGCCTTGATTTATCTTGACTCCTGAGATCTAAAAATCTTTATCCTTGAATCTTTATGCCGCCTTGTGATCTTGTGTCTTCACTCTCATGCTCGTAGTCTTGAAAACTGGTTAACAATCTCCCTCAACATTTGACTTTGTCATGATTACTTGAACCACTTGTTAGACTGAATTCCTTGTACCACATAATGGATCAGTAATATTTGATCCACATGTAGGATATATCTTGGTTATTGCTCGGCAATCTTGTCTATAATGTTCTTTTGAGGAAGAGATTGTACATTAGAGTTTTGCGAAAGACTTGGAAACATGTACTTGAGCTTTCATCATGTATTTATCTTTGTCGATCGAGCATGAGGTGATGAATCTTGACTCTTGCTGGAATAAGGTTGTAACGCCGTCACTTTATACCTAAAAATTTATGTTAGCGATAAACTGCAGATATAGACGAATATGGCTTTGTCATTCATCATAGTTCGGTTACATTAACCTTCGGTTGTGTGAGGAGCGTTTTACAGTATAAAATACCGTACCTGTAATCAGGTAGATTTAATTTAATAAGAATCTCCTTGAAAGGGTTTCCAGCTTGAAGTGTTGGATCAACTAACACAGATGCATTAGGTTCACCGTACTTGCTTGTTCTCATTATCGGAACGTCTTAAAGTAGACAGCACAATGTGAGCAAATCAGATAGTTACTATCTTTCTGATTGAGTCGTCAATTCATTTACTGGACCAATATCAATATCCAGTTGACATAAGCTTGATTCATATATAATCTCCTAAGTCACCTACCGCAATGTTGTTTGATGTTGACACTGAAAGGATTTTCATTCGTCATTGTGAATACTAGAGAGTGTCACAATGAATGTTCTAGCAATTATCACAAGGATAATGCGTAGGACTCTTGTACAAGTTGTGTTAACCTTAAAATATGTTGACTTATACGAAATTACACTAGTTATCATTAGGCAAGACCCGTAGGGACTAGAACTGTTAAGTTATAATAGTTTTCGTTGTCTTGACCTATATATACCCCCTCCATGCTTCTATGAAGGGGTGAGGATAATCATTTGTATTTCATAAAGTGTGTGTGTTTCTCTCTCTAGAAAACACACACATCTTTCCCTCTCTACTTTTCTCTCTTAATAATATGGCTATTTATTTATTTTATCCTCCCCGACCTCCGGATCGTGTGTTTTAGGTTAGAATCTTTATGGATTACAATTGGTATCATCCGCCACGGGTGGGTCTAGTGATTTTGTTCTTGTTTTTCCTTGTATATCACTTGGTGGTCGAAAACCATAAAGTTTGCAACTTTCAAGTTTATTTACCTTATTAGAGGCTAAAAGTACAAGTAGATCCTTGGAATAACATCAAAATTTTGATCTTTTATGTTCTTTTTGGTTCGAAAAGAGTTTTGGTCTAAGAATCTTGATTTTAAATTTTTTGTGTTAAAAACCATAAAGTTTGTATTTTTATGGCTCTACTAGTCTTAGATAGGTAAGAAGTATAAGAAATTTTGGATAAAAACAATCAAAATATGTCTTTTTGTGTTTTGAAGATTGTGGGTTTCGAAAAGTTGGAACCGATCTACTCAAGAGCCAGTTTCAACCGATCTACTGAAGTCAGTTTCAAGATCTACTCAACTGATCTACTCAACCTATCTACTCAACCGATCTACTAAAGTCAGTTTCAACCGATCTACTCAATCGATCTACTGAAGTCAGTTTCAACCGATCTACTTAACTAATCTACTCAACCGATCTACTCAACTAATCTACTGAAGTCAGTTTCAACCGATCTACTCAACTGATCTACTCAAGAGCCAGTTTC
Organism: Tanacetum coccineum; assembly: GCA_026074375.1. Taxonomy (NCBI): domain Eukaryota; kingdom Viridiplantae; phylum Streptophyta; class Magnoliopsida; order Asterales; family Asteraceae; genus Tanacetum; species Tanacetum coccineum. The sequence goes on along the minus strand of BQNB010134872.1, from coordinate 5,252 downwards.
AACCGATCTACTCAACCGATCTAGTGAAGTCAAAAAGGAACCGATCTACTAACTCCTTTAGGAACCGATCCACTGAAGTCAAGAAGGAACCAATCTACTCATTCCTTCAGGAACCGATCTACTCATTACTTCAGGAACCGATCTACTCATTCCTTCAGGAACCAATCTACTCATTCCTTTAGGAACCGATCTACTCATTCCTTTAGGAACCGATCTACTCATTCCTTCAGGAATCGATCTACTCATTCATTCAGGAACCGATCTACTCATTCATTCAGGAACCGATCTACTCATTCCTTTAGGAACCGATCTACTCATTCCTTCAAGAACCGATCTACTCATTCCTTCAGGAACCAATCTACTCACTCCTTTAGGAACCGATCTACTCATTCCTTCAGAAATCGATCTACTCATTCCTTCAAAAACTGATCTATTAGTTTTTTAAGGAACTGATTTATCACCTAGAACCAAACTCAAACACCTTCCATAACACCAACAACAATCACTTTACCTACTTAAGATCCTACAAATGGAAACAAAAGATACTTTATCTTCGTGTTCTAATTCGGAAGAACAACAAATGCAACAAATTCAAGACAAAGCAATAAAGAGTTGCATGGTATCTTTTTGACAACTTCATTCACACCT
>BQNB010134871.1:0-18246 GCA_026074375.1 Tanacetum coccineum | reverse complement strand
AAAAAAGATTGAACAAGCATGTGTGACAAAAAAACATATTTTATAAACTAATTTATTTTAAAAGTTTAAGCCCCTATAAGTCCTAATAAGCCATCTCCCAAACACAGCTTTAGAGTTCTTTTTTTAAGCAACGAGGATGAATACTCGCGCTTCGCTGCGAAGTGTTTTGTCTTAAGCGTTTTTTATTCGAGAGGTTCGTATAAATCAGGAATAACGATCGTCTTCAAACAAAATATCATCTTCAAACATAATATACAAGTCGTAATATACTAAGATACAATTTTTTTATAATTGGCAGCATGTTTATAGTTCAAAAGTAGTTGTATCGTATCATTGTATACTATACCCTTATAAATCGGCTTTGGCGACCACAAATAGCATCCCTTGATGGTGAGGGTGTACTGGTAAATGCTACTCGCCAATCTTTGAATTTATGAACTGCGTGTAAAAGTATTAAAATAGATTTTAGTAGGGGTAATTTCAACACATTTTCAATATATGCATTAATAAATAGCTTAACCAGAAATGGGTTGAAGGTTGTCTAAACTATGTACTACTATCACAATAATTCTTCAAACCTCTTTACAGGGGAAAGGACATAAAGGGGGGAGATAACTTTCCATTAAGAGGGAGCCAAGGGCACTCTTGGTCGTACGTACTCCAACGCAGATTTAGGAGTCATGTGCTTGTACTCTATCTGTGCAGCAGGTAGATAGTATGAACACATCACCATTGAATGCACCTAGTTAGAAATTTCAAATAAGTACTTCCAGATAGCTAAAAGTCTAAACATACCTTGGTTTTACGTTTATCTCCTTTGAAGATAGCTCAAGCAAAATGGTTACTATTATCATCTTTTCCTTCAACTTTATGTGCACTTGCCTTGATGTATTCAGAAAAGCAAGTCTGGTACTTCTTTGGCACCTCTTTTTTATGGGTCGAAGTGTAACACCCCAAAATCGGATTTTAAGTATTTATTTACGATAATGCCATAAGAAGAGTTTAACTATGACTTTTATAAGATTGAAGACGTTATGTGATTGTTTAGTCAAACCCGGTAGTCAAACTATAAGTATTAATATTATGTAAATGGTGTTAGAAAATATTATGTGTCACATTTATAAAGAATATGACTTGAAGGACTAAAGTTGTTAAGTGGTATTAATCTATATAAGTTAATGTGGCCAAATTATAAGAAATAGAACTTGAGGGACCATTGTTGCCAAATTGGCAAAGTAGTACCTAACTTATCTGTAAATCGCTGAAATTCTCTACACAACTCCACAGTTAGTGTTGGTGTGTGTGTATGTGTGTCGACACAGAGAAGAAGAAAGAAAGGGAAAAAGATGAAGAATAGTCGATGATCAAATTGGTGCAAGATTAAGGTTCTAATTCAAAGGTTAAGCTACAATGATAACCCTACATCAAGTAAGTAACTTAATTGTAAGTTAATTGATGAATTATAAATTAGGTTTCATATACCTAAATTGGGGATTTTTGGTAATTTGTGGTTCTAAACCAAGAATTAAGGTAATTATGATAATGGGTTAAGTTGTATAATGTAAATTTAGTAAAATTGAGGGTTTCACCATATGATCAATATATGATCATATGATGTTAAGGAATAAAGAAGGATGTGTTAATGGGTTGTATAAACCCATATTATGATATCTCTTTATTGTGTTAACAATATATGTGATTATGGCATTAAGATGGAGAGCATTGGATGATGGTGATGATGTTATTATCAAACTTAGCTTGGATTCAAGGTAAGTAAACTGATTATAATGTGAAATTATATTAATTTTACTATGTTTGTGTTATGTGGATAATGTAAGAAAAGTTTAGAATGCCTTGGTTAGAAAGCTTGAACTAATAGTAGATTTGAGACTAGTTGGGCAAGCTAGCAAAAGATCTGGTTAAGTCTAATTTGACCTATTTAAGATATGTAATGATTTATATGATATGATGTAATATGTTTAATGTGAAATGTGATAGCTTTGATAAATTTAGTCGTATGGACTAATGATGCTTATGTGATGAAAGATGTATAATATCATGTTATTGCCATTTACTTACTAAGCCTCGTGCTTACGGTTTAGATGTTTAATGTTTGTAGGTTCTGCGATGAAGGTAAGGCGTTTGATAAAAGGTTAAGATTGGAAAGCAAGGATTAGAAGTGTGTGGATTATGCATATGGTTTAGTACTAGTTACCGAGCTCAAATCAAGGTTGAACCCCCAAGAGTCCTAACGGTTTGTTAATGAACGTTGCCTAGTGTCAAAGTGTCATGTAAATGTGGATATGTATACTAGGTAAGAGTCATATGTTTAGGTTGATTGTAAACAATATGCAAACGGGTCAAAACAGGGTGTTTGATAAACCCCGTAAGATATATGTTTTTGGGTCATTTAGACCATGAATGTGAAAATGATGTATTTTAATGTATTAATGAATTCTGAAAGTTTTTATGTATTGTCAAAGTGGTTCCAGTCGTTTTTCGAAAAATAGGTCAAAATATACAAGTGCAGAAAATGGGTCTACTTTAGACTAAAAAGGGTCTATTTTTAGTTCTGAAGAAAATGGGTCTACTTTAGACTAAAAATGGTCTATTTTTAGTTCTGCTGAAAAATGGTCCAATTTAGATGCAGAAAGGGTCTATTTAGACTAATACCAATATTATTATTAAGATTTTATCGATCTTGTTTATGTCGTAAAATCTATACCGTAAAGAGTTAGAAGGCATGCTTTTTATCGTTGGAAAGCTAATTGAGTCTATTCTATATTAATGACACTTCCAAGAGTCAAATGGTAATGTATTTATGCTAGTTTATCAAGGAGTGACACGAGGTCATTCCCGGTCTTGTGTTTAAGTAAAGTTTTTAAATTTTTGGTTAAATTTTGAGTCAGAAAAGAGGCGTTTCAACTTGGTATCAGAGCTTCGGTCTAAGTAAAGTAGGTTTCCACTATAGATTACCTAAACTTAGACCACTCGTAGATGCGTATGCCATAAATGTAAGTAGTAAATAATGCGAATACCTTAGTTATAAGGTAGATTAAGTACTTGCGGAAATTAGAATGATAATGCTTAGATATAAAATGATTATTAAATGTGATATATGTTGTTTTTGCATAGACTTAAAAGATTATGAATGCGGCTAAGAATGTGAAACACTTATCGAATAAGTGTTATATGTAGAAGTATATGTTTTTACAATGTAAAGTTTGTAGTAGATCATATAAAAATATAAGTGATGTAAGATGTATATGATGATATGAGTTTAAAAAATGCCCGAGTTAAGATAAATGCATTGGAATGCATTTTAATAAGTAATGACGAAAGTATGTAAGTATGAGTTAGGTAATGTGAAGATGTATGAATTACGAAAAAGTTGTTTAAAGAAGAATTATTGTATTGAGAGTAAGCGCTTATATTAATTACCAATAAAGGATTGAAGTATGATAAGTCATATAATGTAGAAAACATAATAAAGTATAATGTGATAGTATGATGTGATTAAGTACGAGACGTAAATGAGTGATAAAGAATGAATGCAATCTCGTTGATATATGAAAGAGATGTATGATAAGTAAAATGGATTGACAAGTATACCTTAAGGTAAACCAAATAAATGAATGATAAAGAATAAGGTTTATATACGTAAAGGAGTTTAATGAAATGAAAGATATATTGGTATAAAATTTGATCATGAGCTGAACATAGAGTTGACAAAAAAAATAATAAATGCATATGTATATGAAATACATGAGAATGACAAGTATCATTTGGAACTTGTAAAAGATAATGACAGAAGATAAAGTATGAGATAGAATTACGTAAGGCAATAAAAAGTGGAAATGAAAAAGAATACGATTAGAAAAGTATGTAAATGACAAAAAGGAAAAGAATGATAAATTTAAACATAGCTTAGGTTTAATGCTCAATAAAGGTAATGAGCTAATCCCTACGGGGAAAAAGATAAATGATGAAATGTAAAGACCAATGTAATGTTGGTGATACCACAATGGTATGGGTAATGGGCTAATCCCTACGGGGAGAAAGCCAAATGATGAAATGTAAAGACCAACACAAGGTTGGTGATACCGCAAGGGTATGCATAATGGGCGAATCCCTACGGGGAGAGAGCCAAGTTTCATTCGGGAAAAAAAGTTAATAAAATTGGATCCAAGGCTACAAAAGATGATATTAAAAATGAATGAGTTATTGATTTGTGACTAATGGAAAGTAATGAAGACATAAGCAAGTTTGAGTGTTATGTCGAAAGTGTATAAGTAGGATGATTAATAATCTCCTTATTTAAATGAATCGGGACGTCGTTTCATTTAAATAGAGAAATTGTGAACCACCGAACCATAAGTTTATATTTCTTTATTTGCATTAATAGGGACGCTACTCAATCTAAATAAAGAAGTATAGATGAGTGGGCTTATGTGTTCTCGGCATAGCATGAGAGGGATTGAAAAAATAGAAAATGGGAGTCTAAAATTAGTTAGACGTCGTAGGAGATAAGATAGGCGAAAAGAGTTAGAATGCAACTTTTAGTAAGTGACTTTAGAGATAAAGCTAAGTTTTAGACGTTAAAGGTACAAGACTAATAATGAAAATAGAATTTAAGTTATAATATGCCTTATGGCATGGTTCCAATATAACTAATGAATATAGTGGTCGCTAAATTGTATTAGCACCCTTATATAAAATGTGAAAGTATTGGTTAAAGTTTGAATTTATGAAGTCAAAGATATTGAATTTCCAAGCGACTTATAGACCTTGATGAAAAATTTACTAAAAGAAGTAAAGAAAGTAAAGTGTCATAATGGAAACAATAAAAGGAAGATTAAGATGGCTACGGTAAATAAGAAAGTGTTAACGAATGTTGACTTATGATAAGTCAAGATAATGAAATTTCTTATGTGATATGTAGTTCTTAATAAAAATTTAGAAAAGAAATGAATGGGAACGTAATGATAAGGAGAAAAAGTTACTAAAATGATAGAATCAGATACGATAAATGCACTTAAATGACGTTTGTCATCCAAAAGAGTGTAAGTATGATAGGAATGAGCGTGAAGTAAAACGGGTTAAGGATGAGTAGAGGCATAATAGCATGGCTAGAGTTTCAAATCATGTGGGTTGATGCAACTAGTTAAGTATATGATTGAGAATGCTAAGATGAAATGTGAGGTCAATGTGACCAAGTTTTAGTCAATATTAGACGAAGAGATTTCGAGAAAGAAATCTAAATAAGGGGGTAGATTTGTAACACCCTAAAACCGGGCTTTTAAGTATTTATTTAAGATAATGCCATAGGAAGAGTTTGACTATGACTTTTATAAGGTTGAAGACGTTATGTGATTGGTTAGTCAAACCCGGTAATCAAACTATAAGTATTAATATTTTATAAAAGGTGTTAAAAAATATTGTGTGACACATTTATAAAGAATATGACTTGAATGACTAAAGTTGTTAAGTGGTATTAATTTATATAAATTAATGTGGCCAAATTATAAGAAATAGAACTTGAGGGGCCATTGTTGCCAAATAGGCAAAGTATTCCCTAACTTATTTACAAATCCATGGAATTCTCTACACAACTCCATAGTTAGTGTTGGTGTGTGTGCATGTGTGTCAACACAGAGAAGAAGAAAGAGAGGGAAAAAGATAAAGAATAGTTGATGATCAATTTGGTGTAAGATTAAGGTTCTAATTCAAAGGTTAAGCTTCAATGATAACCCTACATCAAGTAAGTAAATTAATTATAAGTTAATTGATGAATTATAAATTAGGTTTCATATACCTAAATTGGTGATTTTAGGTAATTATGATTCTAAACCAAGAATTAAAGTAATTATGATAATGAGTTAAGTTGCATAATGTAAAATTAGTAAAATTGTGGGTTTTCACCATATGATTAATATATGATCATATGATGTTAAAGAATAAGGAAGGATATGTTAATGGGTTGTATAAACCCATATTATGATATCTCTTTATTGTGTTAACAATATATGTGATTATGGCATTAGGATGGAGAGCATTGGATGATGGTGATGATGTTATTATCAAACATAGCTTGGATTCAAAGTAAGTAAACCAGTTATAATGTAAAATTATATTGATTTTACCATGTTTGTTATGTGGATAATGTAAGGAAAGTTTAGAATGCCTTGGTTAGAAAGCTTGAACTAATAGTAGATTTGAGACTAGTTGGGCAAGCTGGCAAAGAATGTGGTTAAGTCTAATTTAACCCATTTAAGGTATGTAATGATTTATATGATATGATGTAATGCGTTTAATATGTAATGTGATAGCTTTGATAAATGTAGTCTTATGGACTAATGATGGTAAGAATGATGCATATGTGATGAAAGATGTATAATATCATGTAATTTCCGTTTACTTACTAAGCCTCGTGCTTACGGTTTAGATGTTTGTAGGTTCTTACGATGAAGGTAAGGTATTTGATAAAAGGTTTAAGATTGGAAAGCAAGGATTAGAAGTGTGTGGTTTATGCATAGAGCTTAGTAGTAGTTATCAAGCTCAAATCAAGGTTGAACCCCTAAGAGTCTTAACGGTTTGTTAATGAACGTTGTCAAATGTCAAAGTGTCATGTAAATGTGGATATGTATAATGGGTAAGAGTCATATCTTTAGGCTGATGGTAAAGTATATGCAAACGGGTCAAGACGAGGTGTTTGGTAAACCCCGTAAGATATATGTTTTTGGGTCATTTAGACCATGAATGTGAAAATGATGTATTTTAATGTATTAATATATTCTGGAAGTTTTTACGTATTTTCAAAGCGGTTCCTGTCATTTTTCAGAAAATGAGTCAAAATATACAAGTGCAGAAAATGGGTCTACTTTAGACTAAAAAGGGTCTATTTTTAGTTCTGTAGAAAATGGGTCCAATTTAGATGCAGAAAGGGTCTATTTAGACTAATACCAATATTATTAGTAAGATTTTTTCGATCTTGTTTATGTCGTAAAACTAAACCGTAAAGAGTTAGAAGGCATGCTTTTTATCATTGGAAAGCTAATTGAGTCTATTTTATATTAATGACACTTTCAAGAGTCAAATGGTAATGTATTTATGCCAATTTATCAAGGAGTGACATGAGGTCATTCCCGGTCTTGTGTTTAAGTAAAGTTTTTAATTATTGGTCAAATTTTGAGTCAAAAAAGGGGCGTTTCACGAAGTTTACCTGACCATAAAGCGAGTTGATCCAGGATCTCATTGTCTTCCTGTTTTGTAGAGCAGCAAAAAATTCACATTAATTATCTAGGATTACTACATAAGTAAAAAAAATCATGTGTTTAGCTAAAAAAATAAGTTCCTGATTATCAAATTCTTCGAGACTCATGCAATGATGTACCAATTACGTGAACCCCACGAACTCATTAAAAAGAAAATAAGCAACCCAACACTTTCTTTAAATACATTTCACAACTCCCTCATCTGATTAACCTGCATAAATTGTTCACAGTAACAAATGCTAATCACCTATAACATAAAGTAATAAACCACCCAACTTGCATATACCATCACTTTTTAAAAATAAATTTTATACAGGGTCAGTCGCAGACTCGCTCAGTCACACAGACATAGAGACGTTACGTAAAAAGAAAAACGTTTCAAGTGTCAATTCTTATAGTGACTAAAGTTGCGAAACCATTCATAATAGGAAGTTAATGATTTTTTTTTTGGTAACCATGGTTTCTAACACATTGGCCGAATAATCTACGGGGTCTGAACCCACCGCCATACAGACTCAAACCAGGTAAATCCCTTAATGATATTTGTTTTACACCTCAACGACAATCCGAGCTAAAAATGTACTTTAAAGGGTTGTATGGGTCGTGTTAAGTGGCATTTGGGCTGTTGCAAAAATGCAGTTTTGAAGGGTTCTATCTAGCTCTCCAGACACAATATCTTGAGTACCTATGATGGTGGCCACATCTGCTGGCATGTGATGTTTGAACATAGAATCGAGTCCTTGTGAATGGGCTGAGCCAGGTATAATGAATCTGATATGAGACAATTATATATGCAAAACATGACCTATTTACCTATAAATGGATTTTTACCTTGGATTTTGGTTTATTCCTTACTGTACACATTGAGAAACTTTTACTAATATCAAACATCACACAAATCAGTTTGAGTGTAGATGTTTGTATAAATAGAAAGGATAGTTTCATGTTAAATAAAATTTGTATGTGTGTGCATGTGGTGTGGTGTCTTACAAAACCAGGGGTTTTTGGGACTTTTTCCCTGAGAATTATTATGTTATTAAGGAGTGTTTGGGACCGTTTTAATAGCGGCATGTGCTTGAGACAATTTCTAATAACCGTAGTATTCAGTGCGCGTAGTGTAATATCGTTATTCATGAAAATCCTAGACCTGGGCCTATTTTCTTAGTTTCACTTGGCTGGTATGTGGATACTATACACATCTATAAGTTGTGTTAGTTTCTGTATGTTGGGTTTACGGTATCATACTTTTGGTTGTAAACTACGACAACTTTTACAAAACAACTAAAAAACTATCTGTACTTTTTATTTTCAGTTTTGCTCCAAAAATAAGCGTTTCATCATATATGATAGAAATAACATAAAATGCAACGTACTGCTTATTAGTTTTCATTGTATCTAAAAAAAGTCTCTAAAGTTGTTATGTTATTTTATTGGATTATTAGAATGTTTGAAAGGAAGTAGTGTACTCATCTCAGTCACGAATAAAAAGAAAACGCGGACGGGCGTTTGGCAACATGATGATTTTCCTGAATCTACGTATGCTAGCGACATGTCTGTAACAATGTTTGGCAACATGTTACTCCTAAACCGTGTTCGTGATTTAAGAAATTAAATTCTAGTAGTGTAAGAAGTTATAGATAAGACGTTTACCTTTGTTGAACCTTGATTGTTGTTACCAACAGGTGGGCTTACATGGGTAACACTTATGCGGTTGTTATTACCAATAGTAGTCAACGGACATACATTAACACCAGTACCCGTACAACATCCATGTGACCTTTGCTCTTTGTATTGAGTCAAACTTTTACGACTGGCAGAGCTGGAAGGATTCAGTTCGCCAAGACCTGTATAATGGGAGAAATGAATTTGTAAAAGATGGCCCACAACAGTAAGAAACAGCAGCCGCATAAAAAATAACAGGAAGAAAAAGACACTCACGTTCGAATGTCACATATAGCCAGTTTTGCTATCCATGTATAATTAAGGTGATACGATGATTCTAGGTTTTTTTTTAAATCACTGTTATTGTTTATCGGCTACTGTTCATCAGAACACTATTCATCCGAAACATTATTCACCTCCAGAAATTGTCCTTCTCGAGAAGGAATGAAAGGGAAGAGCTTTGAAGAAGAGTTAGCTGAGATCACAGAGACGCTGAAACGGCTACAATCCACATTGTTGTTTCACCAAACTAAACTGAATGAATCTTTTAGACAGGCGCGTCAAGATTTCTCATTGGCGCGTCAAGATATCTCACTGGCGACTGAAAAGCTTCAAAGATCGATAAAAGCAACAATAAAGGAAGAGGTTGATCACGAGGAACAATTCGATTTTTTGGGAGTCCAATTAAATCAACGGATTCCTAACCGGGCAGTCAAGGCGAGGAAGGTCAAGGCAAGGTTGTTCTGGAGAAAGTTTATTGTTACAATTGATCGAACCAGAAGACCTAAAAGTATCCAATCTGTAGTAATGCTTAGGCTGGGACACCATCATCCAAGTGTTGCACATGGGAACATCCGTGTTCTTGGGCTGAATGTACAAAGGGTCAGGCAACATCCTTCTCGACTTGTTTATCAAGTTTGCTATTGGCCGATTTTGCACTACAAGGGAAATTAAAGATAAATTCGGGATCCCGGAATCACGTGGCTCAAGATTTTAAAGGAGCACCTTGAGGACAAGGTGTTTTTTGCGGAGCGGAGTAATGATACGATCCTGGAATATTAATTATGGAATAGATATGAAATAGGTATTAATTGATAAGAACCTATTTAATAGTTTCTTATTAATATTTACTAGTTTCCTTTATTATATTTTCTTGGTCAACTATTTAGTAGTTTCCTTTATTATGTAATCTTAGTCAACAAGATAAGTCTATTATAAATAGACCATTAGGATTGTAATGTTGATTATGTTGAATGATAAAGAATATTGATTTGCTAATCAATTGGGGAGTCGGTTTATCTTACTAATATAAACCATTAGGGGGTTGGTTTATCTCATCAAAATAGACCATTTATCTTGTTTATTTGTTCTTTTATCTCTTTAATCGATTCGGTTCGTATCATATACATAACTCCATCGAAAGCACTACGACATTAATTAAAACAAGGTACTTATTATTAAGCACATATAATCACATAACGACATGCTCGCTAAATAGCCAAACCATGCCAATCAATCAGTTCAATTACGTTGACTCATGCTTGCTAAATAGTCAAGCCATGATTAGCAACAATTTTCGACTTAATTCCGGCTAAGTCCATCCAAAGAAAAGTTTTTAAAGTTATAGGATGTTCACGGGCCTAATAGTCATGGATGCATATCTAAAAAGATTTTTATCATTGTAGGGTGTTCACACGCGAATCCATACCCAAAAAGAGATTTTTAACATCATATGGTGCTCATGGGCTTTATATCCATGGATACATACCCAAAAAGAGATTTTTAAAATCACCGGGTGCTCACGGGCTTTATAGCCCTGGATACATACCTAAAAAGAGATTTTTAACACCACAGGGTGCTCACGGGCTTTATAGCCATGGATCCATACCCTATCAAATGGTCAAGTTTACTTATATTTATCAAACCCTAACCACTCTTCACGGTACCCCAGGCATGATCGTCATTGGCCCAACTGTCATCCATGGATTTTTCAAGCTTACACACCAATCGCGACCCCTCCTACCCGATTTCGTCTCGTGACTTTCAACGAGCGTCGAGGACCCTTATCCCATGTCTTTCAACGGGGGGCTAAAAATCCGGGTACGCGTTACCCACTGATCGAACGTCATTTCACAATGCCGCCTCTAGCTCGCACAACGTACGACCACTCGACTAAATCACATATCACATATCACATAAAGAAATAACAAGCAGAAATTTTGCACATAAATTTTCAACTATGGCTATCCGCCGTTGACCATCAACGATCAAAGAGGATCCAGTCAAGCACAAGGACTCCTCAACTGAATAAACGAAGATGGCAAACAGGATTGTCTGTTATCTACCGCCACAATGTCGGCAAACTTCAACTGTTCATCACGTACCATTTTATTCCCTACAGAAAATGATGATGGAAGACATCACTTTGATCTAGTAGGATCTGACCATTGTGCTTAGATATCATACCGAAGGCTCTCCTTTTGAGCCATCCTTGTTTAACTCTACGTTGGTATTCGAGTCACAAGGCAGAATAGGAACAAATCAAACACCTCGAATTCACAACTCGAGCGTGTGTAGGATCCAATGTCAGATGACCGAACACATACGTTTAGGGGGTAGAAGTTTTCTTCACGATTACGGTTTGACATAGAAGAAACTTTCCTCTACGAACGTTGTTCGACATATCAAAAAAATGAAAGAAAGATAATGTAAGATACATTTGATGTGGGAGGAGTCTATTTCACGGTTATCAATTGGTAAAATCAGAGTGATTTTCGTTTTGTCGTAGGATGATTTCCTTCACAATTATCGATCGTTGTAACAAGAGAAAGTACCGTAATACGCATTTGATGTAGGAGAAGTCTTTTTCATTAGCCTCGGAGTTACTCGAACTCGGCTTTCATCCACTTTGGCACTCTTCTGATCTCGTTAAGATACCTTCTCAGTGTCGGTATTAGGTTTCTTGGTATTTCATCACCAACATTGTGATTTCGATGGGATTTCACACGTTACACATGACACATGGAAATACTTTCCAGAATGATTCGGTCAAGGTAACTTTCTAAGTCAACACCAACCAAAAGAAAAGATTTCAAGGAACACAAGAAAGATCAGACTTGTTCCTATAAAATCGAATCGAATAGGATTACTTGCATAAGGATCCACCATTTGGAAGTTTTCTCACCCAAACATTTATCCAAAATCACTAGTTTAAAGGTGACGATTAATCCAACATAGCGTGGCTCTTCCTGAATTATGGATAGTTAGCTAGGCTATACATAATTGAGGACCAAGCGGTGATACATCCGTCCTCGTCAAAAAGAAAACTTTTTGATTATTACACATCATATATGATGATTATGAAAGTTTTTGACCTATCCTTGAAAATAAGTAAATCATTTGACATAGAAATGGAAAATTATTTTTACCTCTATTTCGAGAAACACACCAACTATTGTTCATTCATTTTTGGGATGCTTTGTCTTCTTGTGAAAATCGACGTAATTTGGTACTTAGTTTGATAAAACATTTCATAAATTATTGTATATTTTTGGAATCAATTGTTCATAAAATGACATTAAGGTGGTTTGGGATCAAGGATCATAGCAAGTGCAAGAAGTAGTAAGTCAAGAATCAATGCATTCAAATGAGGTAAACGGGCGATATATTTTCTAACTGAAATTGTCCACACTAGGAGTCAAGATACACCTAAGATACGATAAGTGTCTCGAGGTAACAACACCCTCTACATATATATCATGAAATAAACAACGAGCATCATTACAAGTGCTGATGTAATAACGATCATAATCTCCATAATGAAGCCAGGGGTAGTACATACGCTCCCTAATTATACATCCAATATCTCGAAGGTTATCTCCATTGTTTCACGTTACAAGTACATTCCACCAAAAATGGTTTCCAATAACAAGAAAAGAAAAATGCTGCAATGTTTATGTAGAGGACAAAAATACACCCGGCAGCATATCCTTACTAACTGGCACTAGCAGTTTAGTGATCTATACAAAAATGGTCATATGCAACGGACAAGATCATAAGTGAACAAACGACAGGACTACTGAGGTTCCGGTAGTAGTGAAGATCTCCTCTCTAAAGCAGTGATGCGTCTATCCAACGCGCTCGACCACGACCTATAGTAGTGTCGCGTAATCAGAGAAGTAATAATGTATGATCGAACGATACGTACCTCTTAACATTAGATATATATCTTATATATCCTGAATAAAAATAATACAAGTATACATGCAATGAGAAATCCACTTGCGCGTTCTAATTAATATCACTTAACGTATTGTAAAAGCAATCATTTTTGCGTACATAGATTACGTTACATCATTAAAGACTTTCTATCTTTGTCAAGTTTCTAACTTTAGAAAGTTGCTATTTTTTTGGAAAGTTACCATTTCGAGAAAGTTACTATTTTTAGAAGGGCCGGTTATCGGATTATCATAATCGATAGAATTATTAGATTTAAAATCTCGACACTTGTGTCACATTTTATTGACATCCATTTCTTATATACCATAAATGTATATAGTAAGAATAATGAGAGTTCATTTTTATTTTATTTTATTTTGACCCAAAAATCAACTCATCTCAAGTTTAAACCCACCTATACACAATATTCAAATCGTTTAATTTTCTCAACAACACTTTCAATCTAATCTACGCAAGTTCTCGACGGATTTCATCACAAGCATTTATCAATAACGAATTAAATCGCGAAAACAAAGATTATACTAGTAATAGAAATTACTCACAATGCTATACCAAGCAAGATCGTAGAAGAAATAGTTTCGCCTTGTTCCTTTGTTCCATAACTCTTTGGTTCCTTAGTCGTGGCTCAAACCACAACAACCAAACCGAAACACAACCAAAAATCTAACCAAGCCTCAAATCTATATAATATCATAATGTATATATATATATATATATTACACATATACGAAATTAATCATATCATATCATAATGGCGACACCATTACGTAATATCAATAGTACAACTCGAATGTACACGTGCAACGATGATCGAAAGGCATATATATATAGTGGTTCATCGTAGAACGGATATCGTATATATATAAATACTATTTATACCACGTACTTGGTATATAGTATACAATCAAATGCCTAGCACAAAGCACATAAAGGACCAGGAAGGATTGCGCGTGTGGATATCGAACATCGGTGAATGACTCGTGAATTTTTTTCAAAAACAGTCATAGTCCAGGTTTTGAAAAAAAACGACCTAGTTTGCTATGACTCGTGCTCTGGTACCAATCTATAACACCCCCAAATTTACAACGCATCGGAATACAACATTGGGGTGCTACTTCGTAATACAACCTCACGAGTCATAGTAAATGACTTAAAAAGAAACGTTTACTAATAAAGATTACATTCAACTTTATTAAAAGCGTCAGAGTTACAAGGTCCCAATAACTTGAAAAAATCTTATTTCCATATAAGTCACAATATGACAATTTTCCTTTAAAACATTTTATCAAATGTATAAAGTTCAGGAAGTCCACGTCCTTCGATATCCGCACTCCATCCCATCCAAGAAGCAAGCATATACCTGAGATAAACATGCTAAAACGTCAACAAAAATGTTGAGTGTATCCATAGATTTTATAAACAATCATTTTGAACACAAGCATAGCAAAACATTTAGTTCATAGAATAATCACAACGATGCTAGAGCTACTGAACCGAACTAACCAGTGCCAACCCGGACTAGTGCGAGCGAGAGGTTACACAACTCCCCAAATACTAAATACAATATGTCTCCGTAATGCCCATAGCAACAACAACAAGAGAACATACGCCAGACAGATTGTTGGCCAAATAGATTCTACTTATTTATTGTATCAACGTTTACCGGTTATCAGTAATTAACGGTCCATGAAGGAAGGGCCACAACATGCCACTCATAGCAACATTCACATAATAAAATCACATGTGTTCGATTTTCTAAAACAATCATGTATCTCCCTCGTCGGTTTTTAAAACATAAAAAGATTTAAATGCGAGGCTATGAACTCACCGTAAGATAGAAGTGCCAAACTAGAAATCAAAGAATAAGGATAGATGCCGGAAACTCAACCGCGGCCTATAATAGTGGCGCGTGATTAAAATTCATACTTATAATGTAATGGAACTTTTACTCATATATAAATTGGCATGTAATATGATCATATATTTAAGAATCCACGATCAAGAATCACTAATATGCTATACTTGTATTTGCTTAAATTTACCAGTTTTTGTTAGTAATTTGCTATCACTTAACGACTCGCTAAATGACTTCAATCCTTGCTTATACTCTTTTACTAGACTCATATGTGTCTTAGTTTACTACTGCGTTTCCCTCAAAAGTTCTAAGCAAGTTTTACTCTTTATAAAGATTAGCACACATTGACAAGCTCTAAACAGGCCTGGCAGAAATATAGCAAAAGTAGACGACCATTGACACCCTCTATAAATCCTTTCTAGAAAATTTGAAAAAAAAATCAGTAGGTCACATATATCATAGGAAATCTCCAGTTTAAATTTAATTCAAAAATATTAAGTTTTGACCCGTCTGCTCACTGCATCTTTACAACCGAAATTCTGACTCAGAAACCCAGTTTTGACAACCAATTTCGTAAACATGTTTTGACCCACTTTTAGGTACCAAAAATTGTTGAGGCCTAGTTCATTGGAAAGTAGACTCGAAGTATTTAGTCTTAGAGTACTGCAAACGTAGAAAATCTATTGGCATGACCAAGTTATACTATACGCAAGATGGGTTAAAATTCTGCTAAAAAACAACTTGTGCAGAATTTTGCCGTTTTAGTTTTCAAACTTCAAAATGCCGTATCTTTTTCGTTCTTAAGAGTTAGAAGCTCTTCCTTATATCAAAACGATCTTTAGGACGACCACTATCATTATAAACAATAAAATCTCAGTTTGCACGACACTCATCTTGCAAATTTAAGCCTAAACTTTCTGGTCTAATTGAGGATTATAAAACCCTATCAAATCTCCAAAATTTCGCATCAAACACGCTTCCAATAATCTCAAACTAACCTATTACATCTAATAACTCACTAAACTCGCCAACTACATAATAATCATAACTTCTAATTTATTTCATGGATTCTCAAACATAATCGATGTACATGCAAACTGATATATATGTAACCAAATTGAAATTAAAGAAAATACTTACAAGAAGATAAGGAATCAAGTAAATGATCAAAACCACAAACCCTTGTGGTTTTGATTCTTTGTCCGAACACAAGAGGGAACAAAGAAGAACCCAAAATCTTGATTTTGCTCCACCAAACTTATTAAAAACACTAATTATCAACTCCTTGATGATCTTCTTGCACCCAATTAGATTAAAACCCCAAAAATTAAAAGTTTATAAAATCAAGAAATCATTAAAACTTGATGCATGATGGATTTCTTGTGAATATGATTGATTAGGGTTAATATAGTAGTGAATTGAAATAGATTAGGAGGGATTTTAAGGATCAAGATTGAGGATGGTGATGGTTTTTGTTCAGTGTGTGTCGAGCACAGTATGGAGAAGGAAGAGGGATGATGTTTTTTTATCTGTGTTTATGTCGTGTGTGTGTGTGTGTTATAAAAAAAAGGAATTGGGTTATATAAGGTGTAAAATTAATTGTTTCCTTTTACAAATTGAATTGGTAAAAAAAATACTGCATATGGTTTTTATTTTATAAAAAAAGAAATTAGAATTATGGTAGGACTTTATTTAGGAAAGTCTTATATATATCTAGTTGCCTAATCTATACTCTTTATAAAGGAGATTTACCCAAATGTTGAAAGTAAAAATCTAGAAAAGTTGAAAATCCTTATTTTAAGAAACATTGGAAAAATTAAAATCATTATAACCTATGAATTAATAATAGAAAAGTTTTGTAAACTGTTATATGGATGTTGTGTTAAACTTATTGGACCGTGTTGTTAACTTTATTTTATACAAAAATGAATGAAATTTTCTCAAAATGCCTCTTTTTGAGTCGTTTTCTATGATTTGAGTTATTGTGCTACGACGTAACACCATTGGAACCTTACGCTGACAGAGCTGAATTGAGGGTTTCATACAACTCGATTATAAAACTTGTAGAGATGATGAAAGGACAAACACACACACACACACACACACACACACACACACACACGACACACATATATATATATATATATATATATATATATATATATATATAGTGGTTCGTCGCAGAACGGAATACCGTATATGTATTATATAATTTGTATGTTTGTAGGATGTTGTTTGACATCTTGGTTCTTGAAGAAACAAACCGCTCTTGCTATATCCACTACCAAAGCCGAATACGTAAGCGCTGGAAAGGCATGTCAACAAGCACTATGGATGAAACAAGCTCTCATCGACTACGACGTACAACTCAACGACGTTCCCATCATGTGCGCAAGCAAAGGCGCGATTGACCTTAGCAAAAACCCGGTACAATATTCTCGTACCAAACACATCAAAATACGTCACCACTTTCTTCGTGATAATGTCCAGAAAGGACATATCTGTAACACCCTCAAATTTACAACGCACCAGAATACAACATTGGGGTGCTACTTCATAATATAAGCTCACGAGTCACGGTAAACGACATTCAATTTTTATTAAAAAGATCAAAGTTACAAGGTCCTAATAACTTTATAAAAACTCATTTCAAAATAATCCACAACATGTTTAAGTTTCTTTAAAAGAAAACATTTTATCATATGTGCAAAGTTCACCAAGTCCACGTCCTTCGATATCCGCATTCCATCCCATCCAAGCTAGCAAGCATATACCTGAGATAAACACGCTAAAACGTCAACAAAAATGTTGAGTGAATCCATAGAGTTTATAAACAATCATTTTGAACACAAGCATAGCAAAACTTTTTAGTTCATAGAACAATTACAACGATACTAGAGCCACGAACCGAACCTTAACCATGTGCCCAACCTGGAGTGCTAACACTCCTAATACTAAGTACAATATGTCTCAATATGCCCTTTGGTATGTGCTTAATTACACATACTATTTTCCATTAAAACCGGACTTAAATGACCAAAAACGTACCAAAAATACATTGTATTTGTATGT
This sequence comes from Tanacetum coccineum, assembly GCA_026074375.1. NCBI lineage: Eukaryota > Viridiplantae > Streptophyta > Magnoliopsida > Asterales > Asteraceae > Tanacetum > Tanacetum coccineum. The sequence continues at coordinate 144 of BQNB010134871.1, read as the reverse complement.
TTTCACTTATATTGTGCAGGTAACGGATTAGACCTGTGATTTTTGTGAATTTTTGATGTTTTTGTATAGCTTATTATATAAGCTTATTTGATTAGACCTGTGATTTTTGTGAATTTTTGATGTTTTTGTATTTGTACAAGTCTT
>BQNB010134870.1:0-18247 GCA_026074375.1 Tanacetum coccineum | reverse complement strand
AGCAATGCAACCAGGAATCAACACTAGCAAACGGTCACCAATAGTTCGATACCAAATTAACCGGTTTCAATAGTCTAAACCCCCAAAGTCAAAAAATAAGATTGACAACTTAGGCAAACAAAAGTTGATAGTTGAGTTACTTATCTATCTAAAAACCCTTTATACAATAAACTAGCATTATATTTGTTCTTTAAAATATGAAAAGCTTTTGCTCCATCCACTTACTCTGCGTTCCTGAGTTTTATTTTTGAAAGAAAATGAATAAGTTCGTGTTTTAGCCTTTTTTTATAGAAGAGAAAAGAAGAAGAGTAAATTTGGCTAAATTTTTCTCTAAAACTTTCTTCACAAAATTGAGATGATATGGAGAGAAGTTATATAAGAAAGCTTTTAATAAACTTAATTACTGGCGTTATAAAAAACATAACTGCTATATATAATTAAAGGTATAGTTATAAAATTATCACTTATCACTTTTTTCTCTCTTAACTCTAGAACATAATATTAGAACTTAAATTTCATTCATCTCCTATTCTAATTTGTCTATTTTTAACTCTTCTTTTCACAAAGTCATTATTGCAATGCAAAAAATTGATGTAAATGACTTTTTTAAATAGTAACAAGTCATTTTCCAAGCTACCATCGAAGATGCTCTAAGAACAAGCGTCCGTTATCACTTATCAATTGTTAATAAAAAACACACACAAAGATTCTACCTTCATCAAACATTAGCAATGTCACTATGGTTATCATCCTAAGAAGTTGAGTTGGTGCTTTTTGAAGTCTCATGTTTTAGATATTTTTTCCTCATGTTGTATAAAAGTGATGCTTTACATGAACACATGTCCGAGATAATTTCACTAATAAAGTTTTCCTTATATTATCAAAGTTTTAACATATTCAAGCATTTTAATATTGTACATTGTATAACAACAATTTTATTCGCGACTAACATTAGCATTTTAAATGTGAATGTTCTTAGCTGATAGAAGTATTTGGTGCTGTAAGTAGGCAAATGGCTTAAGCATCAGATATTTATTAGCTAGCTTATCAGAGATATATACATTGTATCTAAGATTGTGGTATAGTTGTCAGATTTATCAAGTGATATCTAATGAAATGTTTTCTCAAAGTGTAGGCATGTCTACTTTTAGGACTGAATGATGTATTTGTTTTGTATTAATAATATATTTCACCTTTGCACCAAAAAAACATTAGGATACAATCGTGTGTGTGTGTGTGTGTGTGTGTAAATGCAACAATACTTGTTATGGAATATACAAGATGGCTAGATGATGATCAAAGACATAATGGCGAGCTGCTATGTTGCATGGGGACGGATACGAAAACTGGTACGGGGATGAAAACGAGTACTTAGAAACGCCAATATCCCAAAATATAAGACTCAGATATGGCCAAAAACGTTTGTGTAATTTATATAAACTTATATATATTAGTTAATGAAATAAACGCTAAACATCCAAAATAAAATTGTTACCACTAAACAAATAAACTAAATTCTATAAAGACAAATAACCAACTAAAAAAATAATTAAACAAATAAATATATGATTATACAGACTACAGAGAGAGTTGAGACATACATTCACACAATCATACATACCTGATAAGTGATAATTATACATACTTGATAATCATACATTCAAATAAATATGATTATACAGACATACCCACATACATTCATACAAACCTGATGATAATTAAACAACCATACTTAGACATACATAATACATTCATACAATCATACATAACTGGTAATAATACATTCAAATAAATATGATCATACATACATACATTCATAATTAAACAAATAATTTTGATCATACAGTCATACATACATACATTCATACTTGTTCGAGAAGATAGAGTAACACTGCCATAGAGGGAAACGTTTAAACAAATAAATATGATCATGCCGTCTTTTTAGTTTTATAGAAAAAAGGGTTTAATGGCCAAGAAATAACACATTCGTTTGTAAAGGCCCAGAAACGCATTTAAATGGACTAGAAATGTTTCCAAGACGTTTCTTGAATTTCATAAGACGTTTCCAGTGGACGTGACTTTTTCGGATTCGTTTTCGGGGTGTTTCCAGGTGTTTCTGGTATGAGAAACATTTCCAGTACGGGAGACGTCACCCCGACGACGTTTTCGTGCAACATAGGTGAGCTGCGAAAAGGATTGCAATTAGATTTAGTGGGATGGTGATCTTTGTATCATAGTAGATAGCTTTGTTGCGCGTCATGATGAGGTGTCACACCCCGACAATGGCGGAAACTCGAGAATGCAACATAATGATCAATCATAACACAAGATACAAAATAGAGAAAACTACATTGCATAAACTTCAAGTGCTATGAAGACCATCAACCTCGAACAACCTTGAGTGATGTCCCAAATCGTAACTAAAATTCATAATCTCTTACAATTATTCAAATGCCCTCACAGGGGTCTATAGTCCAAACTTAATCCAAAACATCCAATTACTAGAACCAAACAAAAAGCAAGCAAGACTTCAAACGAAATTCCACTCGGGATATTTTTAAGTCTGCTATAACAATCACCAAACTACTCTTCTTTCACTTCACCTGAACAAATGAACACTCCGAAAAACGACAAACAATAAAATTGGTGAGTCTCGTAGGTTTGACCTTAAAAAACCTAAAGTCTGTCGAAATATTTCAACAGTGAGACATAGGTGCTATATGATAGTGAATATATGCATAACAACTTTAGCATCATCGCTAATTAAAAACCATATGTCAGCTTACGCTACCTAAAGGGCCTACATTGCGCACTAAAATTAGGGCAGGACCACACAAACTTGGGTAGAGCCGACCCATCGCGCTCCAAATAATTCACAACCACAAATACTGGGTTAGCGCGTACCATCCGATTCAAACAATCAAGCCAAATTAGACTGGTATATGCAGCGTACCCCTCCGATCCCCAAACAATTCACTCAGCAACATAATATTCACATAGCAGTCATAAGCACGTAACTTATCTCAAAAACAAAATCACATTTTGCACAGATCAATTCAAAAGGGCCTACCTTTTCAATAATCTCAAAAGGTCCAACAAATCTAGGTGCTAACTTCCCTTTCTTCCCAAAGCGTACCACACCTTTCTAAGGCGACACTTTGAGCAAGACATAGTCACCTACACTAAACTCTAGAGGCTTCCTCCTCTATCATCTAGACATAACTTTTTCTGACGATACTTGCCAAAGCCTTAAACCTATACCTATCTAAAACCAGACTCTTCTCATAGGTCATCTTGCACTAACTCAGGTCCTATCAACTGACCTTCTCCTAACCTCAGCCCGATAATTAAGTGAGTACGACAAGACTTTCTACCATACAAGGCCTCAAACTAGAGCACAATCTCACACTAGAAATGATAACTATTAAGGTTGTACAAAAACACAACCAACGGAAATGAACATCCCAAAACTTCCCCTAAAATCTAGGACGCACGCTCTAAGCATGTCTTCCAAAGTCTAAATAGTACGCTCACTCTGACCATCAGTCTGAGGGTGATAAGCCGTACTCATGTCTAAACGAGTCCCTAATCGAGATCGGCATACCATGTCTAGCAACTATCTCATTCAAATACAATCTAGCCAACCTTTCCATCTTATAATCCTCACGCATAGGTAGGAAATGAGCATACTAAGTCAATCGGTCCATAATGACCCAGATTGTGTTATGCCCACTACTAGTCCTAGGCAACTTAGTCACAAAATCCATAGTTATCCCTTCCTATTTCCATAAGGGAATCTCAGGTTGCTGGAGCAAGCCAGATGGCCTTTGATGCTCAGGGTCTTAACTCTTCAACAAGTCAAACACTTACTAACATACTCAGTTATATCCTTTTTCATTCCAGGCCACCAATACCTGTCTCTCAAATCATAATACATCTTATCAGCTCCTGGGTGTACAGAGTACTTCGACTTATGAGCTTCATCCATTATCAGGGTTCTTACCTCATACTTCAAAGGTACCCATATTTGATCTAGGTAGTACAAAGTTCCATCACTTCTCTGCTTTATCATCTCATCTAAACCTCTCTACAATCCTATAGACTCATCCACAACCTCCTTCTGAGCCGCCAGTATCATATCCTTGATACTCGACTGAAGGATCATATTCATAGTTCTAACTCTCATAGGCTTTAATCTTTCTTTCCTACTTAGGGCATCAGCCACCACATTCGCCTTACCAGGATGGTAGAGAATTTCACAGTCATAATCACTAAACAACTCTATCCAGCGACGTTGTCGCATATTTAACTCTTTCTGACTAAAGATATGCTGAAGACTCTTATGATCCGTATAGATGACACTCTTTGTCCCATACAGATAATGTCTCACATCTATGCATCAAAACAAACCCAAAAGGACAAACGAAATTTAAATTTGAAAACTTACAAGAAAATCTTCAAAAATGTATATTTCGACACGAACCGGACAACCCAAACGTTGTTTTAATGAACACCCAAATACTCGTATCAACCCGGAATATCACGTTCTCGATCAAAGTTGGAATTTTTATGGTGGATTGTTGTTGGTAGGTGGCGGACGTAGCAAGCACACACACACACATACACACACTTATGTGTGTTTTTTTAAATGGATAATGAATGAAAAAGGTTTCTAGTGGAAGAATATATTTGTACACCCTTGGGACACATTAGCTAAAATTAAGCCACCTTGTCCCCTTAATCACCCATGACCGGCTATGGCATCCAAGGAGGCCTCGGGTCTTTCTTTTCGTGTCGGGATCACTTAAATACTCGTAAAACTCAACCGTAAAATTTACCCCAAAGTTAATTAGCATTTTTATTCACTTTAAAAATACTTTTCCATTAACCTAGAGTATTCACACGACATATTTTCACTTTACACCCTTCAAAACTCATTTGGACATTAACGGACGTGTCAGACTCGTTTTTCGGCATTTCTCAAAATTCACGGGTCAAACCACCCGGAATACAAATAACACAATAATACCTTCCAAAAGGGATTATTAATCACAATAAACCATAATTCACCACAATTCTCATAAAATCACCACCGTCAACACGGTACAAAAATCTGAATTGACAAAAGTCAGATTATCCAAGGCAAATATGAAAATATTCAGAACACAAAAAGGGCAAAGGTTACATTCTACCCCCCTTAAAAGAATTTCGTCCCCGAAATTCAACTACTAACATCACTAAACAAATGCGGGTACTTCAATTTCATCTGATCTTCACGTTCCCACGTGAATTCAGGGCCACGTTTCGAATTCCACCGAACCTTGACGATGGCAATCCTACTACGCTTCAACTTCTTAAACTCCCTTTCTAAAATTTCTACAGGCTCTTCCACAAAATTCAACTTAGCATCAACTTGAATCTCATCCAAAGGCACTTGCAGTGTTGGATCAGCCAAACACTTTTTAAGGTTCGACACGTAGAACATGTCATGAACACCATTTAATTCCTCAGGCAAATCTAACCGATAGGCCACAGGGCCTACCTTTTCGATAATCTCAAAAGGTCCAACAAATCTAGATGCTAACTTCCCTTTCTTCCTAAAGTGTACCACACCTTTCCAAGGCGATACTTTGAGCAAGACATAGTCACCTACACTAAACTCTAGAGGCTTCCTCCTCTTATCAGCATAACTTTTCTAACGATCACGCGCAACCTTAAGTTTATCATTAATCTGTGAGATCTTCTCAGTAGTCTCTTGCACTAACTTAGGTCCTATCAACTGACCTTCCCCAATCTCAGCCCACAGATAATTGGTTGAACACACTATTCAACCATACAGTCCTCAAACGAAGCACATCTCACACTAGAATGATAACTATTGTTATACGAAAACTCAACCAACGGAAGATGAACATCCCAACTTCCCCTGAAGTCTAGGACGCACACTCTAAGCATGTTTTCCAAAGTCTGAATAGTACGCTCACTCTGACCATCGGTCTGAGGGTGATAAGCCGTACTCATGTCTAAACGAGTCCCTAATGCCTCTTGTATTGACTGCCAAAACCTTGATGTAAAACGACTATTACGATCCGATATAATCGAGATCGGCACACCATGTCTAGCAACTATCTCATTCAAATACAATCTAACCAACCTTTCCATCTTATAATCCTCACGCATAGGTAGAAAATGAGCAGACTTAGTCAATCGATCCACAATGACCCAGATTGTGTCATGCCCACTACTAGTCCTAGGCAACTTAGTCACAAAATCCACAGCTATCCCTTCCCATTTCCATACGGGAATCTTAGGTTGTTGGAGCAAGCCAAATGGCCTTTGATGCTCAGCCTTAACCTTCAAACAAGTCAAACACTTACTAACATACTCAGCTATATCCTTTTTCATTCCAGGCCACCAATACCTATCTCTCAAATCATAATACATCTTATCAGCACCCTGGTTATAGATAACTTTCGATTTATGAGCTCAATTCATTTAAGGTTCTTACATCACCCTTCAAAGGTACCCATATTCGATCCAGGTATATAAGGTTTTCCATCCACTTCTATTTCTATCTTCTCATGCAAACCTTTCTTAACCTTGCAGACTATCCACAACCTCCTTCTAAGCCGACCCCCCCCCCTACACTCCCAGTAACCTATCTTATACTCTACTGAAGGGTCATATTTCATAGCCTTTAACTCTCTTAGGCTATTTCCTATTCTTCCTACTTAGGGCATTAGCCACCACATTCGCCTTACCAGGATGGTAGCGAATTTCACAATCATAATCACTAAACAATTCTATTCAGCGAAGCTGTTGCATATTCAACTCTTTCTGACTAAAGATATGCTGAAGACTCTTATGATCTGTATAAATGACACTCTTTATCCCATACAGATAATGTCTCCAGATCTTAAGTGCAAACACAACCGCACCCAACTCCAAATCATGGGTAGTATAATTCTTCTCATGAATTTTCAACTGCCTAGACGCATAGGCTATCACTTTACCTCTTTGCATTAACACACAGCCTAGTCCTATCCCGGACGCATCACAATATACCACAAAGTCTTCTGGTCCATCGGGGAGAGCTAGAACAGGCGCATTACACAACTTATCCTTCAAGGTTTGAAATGCCAATTCCTGTTCCTCACCCCAATCGAAAACCTTACCTTTCTGAGTTAAGATAGTAAGAGACTTAGCTATCTTAGAAAAGTTCTCAATGAACCTACGGTAATATCCAGCCAATCCTAAGAACGAACGAACCTCAGTCGGAGTTCTAGGGGCTTTCCAATTCTTAACAGCTTCAATCTTACTAGGGTCTACATGAATTCCATCACCATTTATCACATGCCTAAGAAACTGCACTTCTCTTAGCCAGAATTCACACTTAGAAAACTTAGCATACAGTTTCTCCTTTTTGAGCAGTCCCAAGACTAACCTTAAGTGTTCTACATGTTCTCTTGAGTCTTAGAGTAGATTACGATATCGTCTATAAACACTATTACAAACTTATCAAGATAAGGCCTACAAACTCTATTCATCAAATCCATAAATACCGCTGGTGCGTATTATCATACCAAAGTCATTATTGGAACGCAAAAAGTCTATAACGGGTTTCTAAACGCAGTCTTTGTCATCATCGTGCACTCTCAGTTGATGATACCCAGACCTAAGATCTATCTTTGAGAAAAATTGCGACTCCTGCAGTTGGTCAAATATATCATCAATCCTAGGAAGCGGATAACGATTCTTAACTGTCAACTTGTTCAATTCTCTATAATCAATGCACATCCTAAAAGAACCATCATTTTTCTTAACGAACAACACCGGCGCTCCCTAAGGCGACGAACTTGGTCAAATGAAACCTTTGTCTTGGAGTTCCTTAAGTTGTCCCGACAACTCCTCCAATTCAGAAGGTGTCAAACGATAAGGAGATTTTGCTACCGGCGTTGCTCCAGGGATTAACTCAATTTGAAACTTAATTTCCCGAACAGGCGATAATCCAGATAGATCATCCGAGAATACCTGAGGAAAATCTCTAACCACAACAATCTCTTCTTGTTTCTAATCACTAGCCTTAGCACTTATCAACAATCTGGCTTTCTCTTCCAGTCTCTCTCTTACTACTATAAGCACCTTGCCATCCGGTAGTAGTATCTTCACCACCTTCTCATGGAAAATTATTTCAGCTTTATAATTAGACAACCAATCCATACCTATAATCATATCAAAACTTCCATGCCCAAAAGGTATCAAATCGATGTCAAAGACATGACCCTCAATTTCTAGTTTACAACCCTTAATAACCTTATCAATCTCTACTAGTTGTCCGCTAGCTATCTCAATCTCATATCTGAAACCTAAGTCGCTGGGCTCTAAGCCTAACAGAGGTATGAAGGTAGTGGAAACAAAACTATAGTCAGCACCAGAGTCAAATAAGGTAGTGGCAAAATGATTATTCAAAGTAAACATACCCGTCACAATGTTCGGATCCTGGCGAGCTTCCTCTGGTCCCAACATGATTTCCCTACCCCTAGCTTGGTTCCCTTGGTTTCCACGACCCTGACCCCTGTTATTAGCAGCAACTTGATTTGGACGATTCTCTTCAGGTCCTTGAGCTCTATTCAATCTAGCACAAGCTGACCTGACATGGTCGGTACTACCACACTCATATCCTGCCCTAACAGTTGGGTTTCTAGCATTGACAAGGTTCACATTCCTTGGCACACCCCTATAATCTTTTGCCAAGTGACCCGGGCGGTTACAGTTGAAGCATGTACGACAAGGCCCTCCGGGTGCATGGTAGGAGTTGCAGGTGGTACACTTAGACCAAGTACCCATATTCTCTCTTCCTACAGGGTTTACAGTAGTAGCAAAAACATTCCCAGCCCTAGTCTTCTTATTATCATCCCTTCTACTCCTATCCTTGCTAGGTTCCCCTACATTTCCTCTCTTCTCAACTTTCTTAATTGATCCATTTCTCACAGCCTCATCGGTCAGTGCACCAGAAATTTGCACAGCCTTTTGTATAGTCTTAGGCTCCATTGCTGCCACCATCCTACAAATTTGTGGAGCAAGGCCATACACATACCTTTCAATTATCCTACTCTCAGGAGTTACCAAGTGAGGAACTAACCTCGCCAACTCATGAAACCTATCAGTATACACAGCATGGCCAGCCCCGACCATGGCCTGATTCCACAACTCAAATTCTAACTTTTGCATCTCATGACTAGGACAAAACTCTTGTATCATCATAAACTTAAAGTCATTTCATGACATACTAACAGCAACTTCCCGGCTTAGCATGCAGATCTGAGAGTTCCACCACATTAAAGCCTTACCCACAAATGAACCATCAGTGTATTTCACTTTTTGGTCATTACTACAACTACTCATATCATGCACAGACTCCATTTTCTCAATCCAACGAGTAAAAACTACAGCACCTCCCTTACCATCATATTCCTTAGGATTACAAGCTAAGAACTCCTTATATGAACAACCTACCCGGTTACCATTTACTAACACATTCCTAACGTTCTCCTGAATGTTCTCATTAACTACATTACCATTTTGATTTCCAACATTTCCTTGCTTACCAACCTGAGCTAAAATGGCGGGTAAGAGGTTCTGCAATTGTTGGGCAATGATCATCGAGAAGTCGGGTGCTCCTCCTACGCCCCTATTGACTCTCACTACATTCGCATTAGCTCCCTCCCCTTGTCATTCCCTTGCCCTGGTATTTCCTTGACCATTTAAATCCTCAACACGCTCATCATTACCTTCCCTGGGTCATCTACCCCTTCCACCTCTACCAACCCATTCACCCGTTCCCCCTCCTAGTGATTCAGTAGCAGGCCGGCTAGCACTTCGGGTCCTCATCCTTGGCGGCATTATCTATACGAGGGAGAACATAGGAAACGTTAGGTAAGTGGGAAGACTCGCACATATATATAGAATATCTTACTATATATAACCAGATATACACGTAGCTCCACCCTACGGTGTCAACATCGATTTGTGTGAACAACATTATCAAGTATGAGTGAGTTGTGATACGCTTATAACTACGTTGGCCACCGTACTTATATTCGCATCCTTTCTCAGTCATATTCAATATTGAGCCCACCCATTTCAATGACTGACATAACTAAGGCACCAAACCATGAACACACAAAGGCACACATAGATCATATACGCAACTAAATGACGGATCTTAGGTTATAGTCTAGGCCAAACTACCTAGTTCTCTATAACCTTGGCTTTGATTACCAATCTGTCACACCCCAACAATGGCAAAAACTCACGAATGCAACATAATGATCAATTATAACACAATATACCAAATAGAGAAAACTACATTTCATAAACTCCAAGTGCTATGAAGACCATCAACCTTGAACAAACTCAAGTGATTTCCCAAATCGCAACTAAAATCCACAATCTCTTACAATTATTCAAATGCCCACACAAGGGACCATAACCCAAACTGATTCTAAAACATCTGAAACTAAAATCAAACAACAAGCAAGCAAGACTTCAAACGAAATTCCACACGGGATACTTCTAAGTCTGCTATCAATCACCAAACTACTCTTCTTTCACTTCACCTGAAAACGATACTCGAAAACGTCAACAATAATGTTGGTGAGCGCGTAGGTTTGACCTTAAACCCAAAAGATGTGCCAATATTTCAATAGTGGACAATATTGCTATATGACAGTGAATATATGCAAACAACCTTAGCATCACCGTTAATCAATAACCATATGTCACTTACGCACCTAAAGTGCCTGCCAGCTGGAGCACTAAATTTGGGCAGGACCACACACAAACCTGGGTAGGCGTACCCATCCGCTCCAATAATCACACACAAACCTGGGTAGGCGTACCCATCCGCTCCAAACAATCATACAACACATAATATTCACATAGCAGTCATAAGCACATATCTTGTCCCAAAAACAAAACCCTATTTCGCACAGATCAATTCAAAACATTTCAAAACACATTTGAGTATCATTTTCCCCCAACGGAAAAACAGTAAAAAGTGGGGCTACGGGAACTCACCTCAATCAAGTCTTTAGCAACCAAATTTCAATCACACAAGCAAATGCAACGACGCCCGCACACGACCTAGTCCAGTTATGTCCCAATTTAATCATCAAATTCCAAAACAATCTTCACGTTTAATGCATAGAGTTTAGACGCGTTGTACAATTACCCAAAACAATTTAGTGGTGTGATGGTTGACGACTTAACTCCACAATCATATCAATCTCATTCCCCGATAATACATACTTATACTATTTAGAGAAAATAGATAAGTAATATAAATAAATATTTATAATTATTAATTATAAATATATCTCGACAAGTCTATTCGGTACACCTTAGTCACTTCAAAATAATCATTATACGGTTGAAAATGAAACGTTTACTCATAATAAACACATTAGAGAAGTTTCGAGAAAAATTATATTTTTCGTCTTTTAGTGAATTTATTAAATAAATAAAATAATTAAATATTATTTTATTATTTAAAATCAAAATTCATGTTTTTAAGAAAATTTCTAAGTATAAACTTTTTATGAAATTTCGACATGACCCGTACGTTTATACAACGTTTTCCAAGGTTTAAAACCTTATTTTTCAACATTTTTCACAAATTCGACACTTTTCGACAAAATCCCAAAATCTCAATCTTTAACGCTTACCAACACGTTTTTCCCAAAATATCGTTCAATATCACTTCGTAAATACATTTCCACTTTCAAAAGTCCGTCAAAACTCTCATAACTACTAAATATCGCTTATTGGGCTTTAAGGCCCAACAAGGGTTCATTAAGACATTTATAAGTCCAAAATACGATCCAAGTCCAAAACCAAGGTCCATTTACATATATAAGTATATACTTATATGTAGAAAATAATCCGGACCACAATAAGCCCTCCCATTAAGCCGCGACTCAAATAGACTTATTGGGTCGTGAGTCCATAAACTCCAAAATACGTATATTAAGCTTTAAAATAAGCTATTAAGCTACGTATCGCTTTTGGTTACTACCATAAGCCTCAAAAATAGTCCACAACATACGCCATAACACAAAAATAATCAAAATCACTTTCCTAGTATATTTTGGAATTACACAGTGGCATATATGGCTAAATAAGCTAAGATAAAAATAAGCCAAGAAATAGCTTAAAAATAAGCCCGAATAAGCCATACAAGCTACTATAAAAAATAAGCATTCTAGCATCATATATTATTCAACCATCACGACCACAACATCAAAACTACAAAAACCCTCTTTTTCCTTTTTACTATTCACGAACCAAACACCACCCTTTTTTATTCATTTCGCTTTTAAAAATTGATTTTCACAACGATCAACTTGTACAACTAACATCTATGCATCAAAATAAACCCAAAAGGACAAACGAAATTTAAATTTGAAAACTTACAAGAAAATCTTCAAATTTGTAGATTTTGACACGAACCGGACAACCCAAACGTTGTTTAAATGAATAACCAAACACTAGAATCAACCCCAAATATTTATGTCTTCATGTTTTCTTGATCAAACTTCAAAAATTATAAGAGTGTGTGTGTTGTAGGTGCGGATGAACACAAGAGAGAAGGGAGATGATATTTTTTGATTTTGAAAATAAACTATGTGTAAAAATGAGGATAAGGAAAGCATCTTATGTACAATTTAGACAAGATTAGCTCAAATTAAGCCACCTTATCTCCCTAGTCTTTTTTTGACCGTCCATGGTATCCCATGGGGTCTCAGGCCTTTCTTTTCGTGTCGGGATTACTTAAATACTCGTAAAACCCAACCGTAAAATTTACCCCAATGTTAATTAGCATTTTTATTCACTTTAAAAATACTTTTCCATTAACCTTGAGTATTTACACCAAATATTTTCACTTTACACCCTTCAAAACTCATTTGGACATTAACGGACGTGTCGGACTCGTTTTTCGACATTTCTCAAAATTCACGAGTCAAACCACCCGAAAAAAATATAACATAATAATATCTTCCAAAAGGGATTATTAATCACAATAAACCACAATTCATTACATATCTCATAAAATCATCGTCCTCAACACGATACAAAAATCTGAATAAACTGACAAAAGTCAAATAGTCAAAGGACCAATGTTGCAAAAATTGCGAGTCGCTAGCCGGGCGGTCGACCACCCTGTAACCTGTAATCGGCCTAGGCGCGATTAATCGGTGATTAATCGTTTTTACTGTTTGTATATAAATTTCAAAAATTTACCCATTTTTTACCGATTTTCCCGATTTTTTACCGACTTGACCGATTAATCGCCGAGTTGACCGATTTTTGAAAATTATATATATATATAATTTTGACTTTCGTTGACCGATTAGGCCGAGTTGACCGATTAATCGCCGAGTTGGCCGATTAATCGCCGAGTTGGCCGATTTTTTGCCCAGACCGATTTTTCAAGCGAGTTGCCTTATTTTACAAGTTCCAACCCCGCCTAGCGATTAATCGGCGATTAATCGGCCGCCTAGGCCGATTTTTGCAACATTGCAAAAGACTATAAATAAAATATTCAGAACACAAAAGGGAAAAAGTTACACCGTATCCAAAGGGATGGATACGCCGTATTGGTTTGAAATTTTTTTTACAGCATAATTGAATAATAAAGAAAAACACACAAATACACAATATGCAAAAATATACAATGCGGAAAATTAAACACACAAAACAAACATGCAATTATGTAAATTAATCTAAACTAAATCTAAACTAAAACACTAATAAACAAGAATTAAACAACTTCACTCCCCGGAAACGGCGCCAAAAAACATGATGTGTCAGATGTAGCTTCGTTGGTAAGTAGGGTGTCGATCACTAAGAGCAAGAGCGTTAATATCTAATCTATCAGTATTTTAGTTATCTAAGTTAAACCTAAAACTAATGCAAAAGGAGGGTTTTCAGCCTGAAAACCCGACACGAGGTTTAGTTATCTAACCTAGGGTTTTGATGACAATTAACACACACAAGGTGATAGACAGAAGATAAAGATTCGATGAAGCCTAATGTAAGGGAAACGTATTAACCATATTTATTCCAATTAAAACGCAGGTTTGTTTATTTAGTGCAATGATTACTTATCTCGAGGCGGCATATCATTTCTAGATTTAGGTGGTACTTCTTCCTAAGACCTAGACACGTTAATTCTGTCACAATTAGACGCATCTGCATAAAGCATCCTTTTTATTGATTATAATCTATTTTAGAAGGCAATAATGGTGATCCTATTGGATTCTTAACTCATAGAAACTTTACTAACTTACTGCTTACGGTATTTTATATAAGTGGTAATTTCACTATCCAAACTAAGCCTAAGGAATCGAAACATTATTTGTTAGAATCATTCTAGGTCACCTGCTAGTCTAACTTGTTCACTAAACCAAAGGCACTATCCGATATCTAGTTAAGCTACAGGCGATATCCTTAGACACGGATTTAGCAGGACTTTATTTGTGATCTTAATTCCACCTATATAAATTACTATGCGAGAACCATCTGATATCTAGTTAAGCTACAAGCGAGATCCTTAGATACAGATTGAACGCACATTAAAGCATATAAACGAGTATCATATAATAAACATAATCAATAACCAAAGATAAACTAAGCAATCGAGATGAACAAACCAAACATTAAAATCTTTATAAATATGGCTAATACTTAAAGGTATTAGCCAATAACCATTGTGATGAATACAAACATAATAATCGAATCAAACAAGGTAAACTAACCGAGTTAAGCTAATGTTACCAAAGATCGAACGATTATTAAGAATATATGAATTACAATGGTTTCCCTATGGATTGAAGCACGTTGCTGCATCTTCTTGGCTTCTATTATCTTCTAAAAATCGACCTTGGTGGTTTAAAGCATACCTAAAATCGTATTTAGGTTTTCTATTTATAAGGTCTGGAGTCGGTGTCGATACGACGTAACCAAGGTCTTAGATACGGCGTATTGGGGGTTTCTTAGAGTAGGGACCACATTTGATATCTTCTAGAATATTTTATTTCCATATAGCATTGAATACGACGTATTGCCTTTCCTAGATACGGCGTATTGGATCTTGTGGTCTTCGTGGTCTTTGGTGAGTGCAGGCACAGATACATCATATCTTCCTTGATAGATACGGCGTATTGGTCGTCAGAACAGTAATCTTTAAAATATCTTCGTTTAAGCTCCAGAATGCGTGCCTTTTAGTTAACTTTCACGAAGTACTCCATTATTACTGCAATTCTCAAATATAAACGATTAAGTAACAATTCTTTGCAATAATTATACAAAACAGGTTAATTATATGGAATAAATGATGTTATAAAATAGACGTTATTTGATGTCATCAGGGTGTTACATCATACTCATCTATCTCATATTGCATCATAAACCTAAAGCGCACTATTATTGCATTAGGTGTCGGTTAGGACTTTTGCAAACTCGTACCCGATCTACCATATCTATTGTATCATCTTTCCTTGAGGTGAGTTTTATAGCCTCACTTTTACTTAATACTTGTTTTAAAATTCCTTGGGGTGAGATACATGCTTGTTTTTCATACGGACACAAGTAGCTTTTAAACTTTTATGTATTGCCTAAGTTTTCCATATCGCCATGAAGTCTCCACTATCATGAACTGTTAATTATTTTGTGTGAGCATGAATGATGTGGATAGATTTATTAGGGTTGACAACCCCCGTCCAAGTATGTAACAACTGATTACCATGTCAAACAAGCGCATTTCATTTGAGGTAGTACTTAGATGTTTTGGCAAAACATCAAATTTCGGGGAACGAATCTAACAGACTAGGGTTTGCATGTACTGTTAAGGCTTCGATGTTATGAGCTTAGTGTCAGAAAAAGTGTGTGCTCGAATTTTCATTCCCCCCTCCTAATCTATTTTTTGGTATTACCCATATCTTTTTGAGGGAGAGTGAAGTTTGAAAACAAATCCCTAGATAAGAATCTATATACAAAAAGGGACAATGATCATAATTTTTCAAGATATTTTTCAAAACGATATTCAAAATCTTTCAAAAATTATATGCTCGATTCAAAAAGTTTGCACTAAACTTTGACTTATAAGTATTTCCGCTTAGAACTCGAACTTCAAAAAAAAAGGAAAGTGTACAACTAAGTACATTTATCCTGACAACGAGAAGCTTACACCTTCTCGGACTTGAGCTGATTCATTATGACATTCAAAGTATTTTAGCTCAAGTAAATGGTTTCTTAAGTGAACACAATTTTTGAGTTTATCAAAAAGATTTTTCAAAATCTTTCAAAATTGTGTGTTCAACACTCATTTCCTTAATAAATCCTTTAACTGATGTCTATTTTTGAGGGGAGCTTTCAAACACTAAAGTTTTAATGTTTGTGGACACAAGTTTTCATGATTATTTTTGTGTGTCCAAAACATGTAGTGTTTGAGCATAATTTTTCAAGAATTTTTCAATGAAAACTCAAAATCTTTGAAAATAATATGCTCAACACTCACTCTTTCTTTGAATATAACTCTGGTGTCAAAAGAAATTAAAAGTGGTGACACGCATGTGTATTATTGAGGGGGAGCATAAAGAAAAATAAGTTTAAACAAAAGGCAATTCTTTCAAAGTTAAAAATAGTTGTTGACGAGTGTGCATATATCGACAAGCGCACCAACGATCGAAGCTACATCCGGTCTAGAGAAATAAAAAACCGTCGTTAGTGGCCTAGTGACCATCTAGTCTAGATATAGACACACTTTGACACAACTATATTTCTCATTTTGTTTAAGAAATTCAATATGTTCCAAGTATAATCATGGAATAACCGTTTTCTCCCATATGCTTGCAGAAAACTCATATAGCTATTTTATTCCATTGGTTTCAAAAATATCATATGGTATGCTATTTTTGAGGGGGAGAAAATTGGAGTAAAATGTGATCGTCTTTGACTAAAGTGCGAAAATCTTTCCTCCTTGTGCAAAACTCTTTATTTAATGATGCACATGTGTAGGGGGCATTTTCTTAAAAGTTGAAACTTTCAAAGTGTCAAAACGTTTTGATTAATCTCACAAACACTTTGATTGATTTTCAAATGGTTTTTATGGTTTTGATCTAATACCCAACAACCTACTAATTCAGGACGAGGATGAAGTTATAAGGTGGTAAGGTTAGGTATTATCCCATGATCCAACCAGAGCCAGAGGGATCTACCCATGGACATTCCATTAGATAGATTAAAAGTCCTTAGGTAAGATGGATTTGAATAAGAATATAGGAAAAATGTTGAATAAGGCATGAGTTATCACCGAAGCAAACACAACATGATGATAGTAATGACGTCTTGGTAAACATTGAAGGGGTTGGAGAATAAAAAAGAAATGTGATGTAAAGGGTAAAAAGAAAAAAGCTTTCCACATAACTAGGCAAAAACCAAGTCAATACATAATCTATCGGATATCACAAAGATGATATTTGGTATTGAAGACAAGACATCATGGATATAGTAATGCAATGCATAACCCTTCCCATCCACTCAAGTTTCTCTCAATAGATTCTTGTTTCATTCTTGTTATCTATTGACTTTCTCACTCTGAGATCGTTGATATTGAAAGGGTGGCAGTCAGTTCCAGTCTCCAATCACTAAAACCAAAATGCACTTATCGAGTCTAGAGCCAAAAGAGATCAAAGATATAAATCTCATTAGGACACAATCCAAATATACACTTGTTGTTTACAATAAAAACGTAAGTTGTAACAAAGAGTCATACGCATCATCATCAGATTTTGCCAGAATAATCAGAGTGATACTCGTTAGTATTTAACAGTAACGAATGGAAATCCTTCCAGTGTCAACGTCAAACAGCACGGCGGTAGGTGACATGGGCGATCTTGAAAAAGGTAAAACATGTGATAACTGGAAATCCAATGCGATCCAAGTTTATGGATTTGACGAGAAATGCCCAAAATCATTGTTGTTTACCTAATAGTTGGCATCAATGATTCACCTATATTTATTGTTATCATAACGTGTATGAGAATTTGGATATAGGAACGGCTGTAGATTATCGAAAAATGTCATAAACGTCTCTTGACGTATCCGTTTTAGATAAACTACACTTTCAGGTGGAAAACCTGTTAAGGAGATTCATTCATGAATCTAATTCTGATGACACATATAC
>BQNB010134869.1:3556-18247 GCA_026074375.1 Tanacetum coccineum | reverse complement strand
GAAAATGGGGAGCCAACGCTGCGTCAGGACACTGAAGATATAATAAACATGTTGAACCCGCTCGCAGTCAATGCTACCAAAAAGAAAGTTTTAAGGCTTCTTCACAAGGGAATTCTCTTTGATAATATGAAAAGAGTACGTGATGAATCCTTTAAGTTTTATTCATTTGCTATGCTTCATTACTACGACTACAAATAAATTTGATAATAGGGAGAGTAACACGATCCGTATGAATTACAGTACTTTGTTTGTTGAAGACCTACAAAATGAATCATACATGGATGGTGAAATTTTTACAAATTTACACTCTTACACTTTGTTATTTGACTAATAAGACGGCATACGTATATATAAGTTTAGAATTCATAATTCCAAAAATTACGCTCATACATTGTATGCCTGAATTCATAATCATGTAACGTTAATTAGTTTGTACTTGCTTCTTATAAACAGTTTTTTTCAATAAATGATCAAGGATCAAAATGTGAATTGATATCCCCAAGAACATTTCTATATCCGTCTTCAAAAAAGTATAATTGGGAATCAAGAAATAACTCCAGGTAACTTCTCTATCTTTTTGTTCATAAAGTGCCATGATTAATATTTCGTAAGCACTTGTATTGATATATATACAAGTTGCAGATTTTCAGAGGTGGTGCGGTTTCCTTACAAAGAAAACCTTAAAATACAATGCCGAATAGCTACTAGTGTGCTATCCTCTGGCATCATGTATGGAGCCAGCTTGGTGTTTTCTTTCCAAAGGGAACATCAAGTTATGTATGGTAAGTCATCAGAGTGGATGAGGATAAAATGGAAATGTGAAGAGTTGAATGTATCCTCTGTACATTTGGCGGAACAAAGACAGGATGGGTGGATGAATATTAGATTGTGGCAATTTGTCAGTGGTGACAAGAATGCCAATTTTGACATCGTGTTAAATAAAATTTCAAGTTTTGGAGCAGAAGAATCGCCTGATATCTTGATTCATGGAATTGAGTTTCAACCTGTAGAGACGGTATTTTTCTCTTTTGGAACAAGCCTTTATTATCGAGTATATTATTATACTCTTCATTGATGAGTTATAAACTCAGTTCAAGAATATGGTTTGATTTTCTATTCTTATTTTAACTTAATTACAGACGGAAGTACATAATGGGATTGTAGGACTTGAAGGTGTATCAATATCAGATGAAGATTTAGATTTCGAGAAAATTATGCCAAGTGATTATCAAGATATAATTCATAGATCAAACAAGCATATGGAGTACACCACTGAAAAGGAGCTCTACTTTCTTCTTTGTGATGGGATACTTATTGATAATGGCCGGAAGGTAATCAAATCATCACTGATTTTTTAACAAACTGAGATTACGTATGTTCTAGAGAGGTTCGCCAACGTTATATATTTTTTATGAGTGTGAAGTTTTCAATGACAAATCCTCTGGTAAGATTTGTAAAAAAACATATAAATCGGTAATTCAAACCATAATCAGATTCAGACCGAATTTTAACTTGTATCCAACTGTAGCATAAGAAGATATTGCCGACTTGCTCATATTCAGCTTCCCTTTTATCCTGTGTAAACAGTCTTGCATTCCTCTCTAGCCAAACAGCAAACATAGTATACTGCAGTAGTGAGTATCATTTTTTTATAGAACCCCAAATAGAATTTTTGCAAGGACTTGCAGCCATAGTATTGCCAGCGTTATACTTTTCATATGCATACGATACCATAATCAGGAATCTTATGATCTTCGTGTTTGAACAGTGGTTTTCCCTTTGCAAATCTAACGGAAGGAAATGTTATATGCTACCTGCTGTAGAGGTTTTTCGCAATGATGCTCATTTTAAAGATTTTGATAGGATATCGCTAACTGAATCCAGGTTCTTACACTTCAGATACAAGCACTGTGAAACCTTTTACATTTTGTAGAAATAAACTCTAGTTTCTCTTCTACATATTCTAGTAATCTTACCTTTATACTTTACAGATTCAAAGAGGCGATACAACTTCAAGCCGAATGTTCGTATAGTTTCGAATGTGAACTTGAACCAGGCTTGTTGTCACATGGGAATGTTTATGCATGTTACCTTGTCTTCAAAATTGCAGAAGCCCACATATGGCATAACGACAGGCGTATGGTAAGAGCATATTGTCGTTTGGATAACAAAGAATGTGGTATGATGTTTGCACATTTGAATTCTCGTGAACCAATCAACATACCAATGATCGTTGAAAAGTCTACCATAGATTACCATAATCATCAAAATTATGCGAATAAGTGAAATCCTATAATGCAAAAAGACTTCATGGATGATATTGCACACAACTGGATGAAGCAGAGGAATGATGGTTGGAAGGAGGTGATCTTGTCCAAATCATTACATAAATTAGAAGGTTACAAATCACTGACCATGACTTTGAATTCGGATGGAAGCGATTTCTATGGCGTTATTGTTCAAGGCATTGAGTTTAGGCCAATGCAAATAGATGTCTAGCACTCATGAAGCAAAGGTATATTGCTAAATGTATTAGAGAGTTTGTACATTATAACAACTGATGCAATTAATAAAAGTTATACAGAGGAAACTGATGCAGCTGTTACATGCCAATGACTCAAAATCGCTGATCTGCTCAAAACTAATTAGCAGATTAGAGCCTAACTAAGCAATCCCAAACACCCTTTTAAAACAGCTTACGCTTATTTACAAACATAATGTCAGAGATAACAGGGCCTGTCACGGATGATAACGGTTCCTGGCTGAAAAGTTTGACAGATAAAAAAGCATCTCATGAACTTATTTTCAGTTTTAATTATTAGCTCTACGTTTTTTCTGACA
The DNA here is from genome assembly GCA_026074375.1 of Tanacetum coccineum. NCBI lineage: Eukaryota > Viridiplantae > Streptophyta > Magnoliopsida > Asterales > Asteraceae > Tanacetum > Tanacetum coccineum. The sequence continues at coordinate 15,406 of BQNB010134869.1, read as the reverse complement.
CGACTTCTTTAGATATATGCGACGATCAAAATTTAATTATTATCCAGTTATCCGATTCTCACAGATGATAAATTGAATCAAAGTAGTAAAATACAAATTTACTTAAAGTTTAATACACAACATGCAATATTCACAAAAAAAAACATAAAAAAATCTTCCGGCAGAAAAGCAATTGATGTTCGCATATGTACACTGATCTTGAACACCTTCATGGTGCAAGTTTATCGTCTTCTACTCAAACGTCTAGCTGCAAATTTTAAATATTTGAAAAGCATGTCAGTAAAATCACTTAGTCACATAATACGGTCACGGAGAAAATTAAAGAAAGGTTCAAACACGAACCAATATACATATTTATATGCAAGGGCGGAACTAAAAGGTGTCATGAAACACTCATCAACTTTGTTTCGCAATGCTAACTTTTGTAAAAGTTCACAAATTTTCTAAATATATATGATCTCAATATATTTTGTTTCTCGTACTTTCCACGTGATCCTCGATAGTTGTTTAGAATCGAAAACAGTAGAAACATATTACGAACCTGTATATCCTTTTAGACATTCTTTCTCACATCTTAACATGCAAAATGAACGAGCATTGCCTTCATCAACACAAGTTTTCTCACAGCCATTATAGCATTTTTCATCAAGTTGGCCAGCTTGGGCCTCTTGACTAGCTTGGGCCTCTTCTTGGGCTATATGGGCCTCATGTTCTTCAGGGGTTTCATGGGCTGCATGTTCTTCATGGGTTTCATTTGAATGATCATGGGAATCCTTATTGGGCTTGGCATGTGCTACCACCAAAATGGCAATGCACACAAGAAGCATTACAACTTTTGAAGATGTCATTTTTTATTTTATAAAATGAGAATTAAAACAGGCTTTCGTTTCTTGATTCTTGTTTGTGTTCTTATGAGGTGATTTAACGAATCAATGTGATTGTTTTGAGTTAGTATTTATACAATTGTTTGTTTGAAATTTGTGATAGCCCTAAAATCTTGGAAGATTTTGTGGTTTTGTTTGTAGAGAATGACATACATATGTGTGTGGAGATCTTTTAATAGAAACTCTATTTATTGATTGATCCCAAGATTGATGATAGATATTAAGCAATGTTTTAGATAGATGACTACTAGACATGAAGGAAAAATCAATGTTTCAAAACCCGGTTTTTTAATTGGCATGAACCAGCTTTCTATTTAACCGGTTCAGCCGAGTTTTTTTCCTCAAAACCGGCTTGTGGTGACCAAACATGTTGGTGATTCAACTGCGTGAACCATACAGTTAACCTGGGTTTTTAAACATTGATAAAAAAGGGTTAAAAAACTAAGATTTGATTGTAATCATGGTCAATATTGAATGTTCAATGCATCCTTAAATGTTGGTGAGAAAATTGAATTGATTCATTTCATTTTGACTAGATTATCATGCTTGATTTGATACGTAGTCTTTTAATTAGTACCGTTTATAATAACAAATATTATCCATATGCACTCGCCCAACATTTTCGAAATAAATATAGGTTCTTAATATAAAACTTACCTTTATAACAAATTTAATATTCTCAAGCTACAATTGTCTCAGTGAATGTCATTGCTGGTATTGCATAGCTACACCACTTGTTTAATTGGTTATTAACAAAAGTCGTGTCACCAACATCCAACATTAACAATATATAAATACTCTTTAATATAGCGCTTAGAATAATATGCCTCAATATATACTAAAGTACCCCTTTGATCAATGGCTTCAAGTTTAATTTGAGGTATTGGTTTAGTTCTTGGTTCTGCTATGGGGTGTTTACCATGGCTCAATGGGGTGCTATGCCGCAACTAGTGAGCATGAAGTCCATGCCTTAGCTATGATACTGGAAATCATCAACCCAACAACTACGTGATGCACACAAACTAGCTACTGTTTCAATTCACAACCCGATGCCTTTGCGGTATTAAGGGTGATGGTAGTGGTGCACCAACGGGTATGAACATTAACCAAACTTTGGCTTTAGCGCTACCAAGTGCTTGCAATATCCAAACACCCCCGGTTAGCCGTTGTACTGGTATGTCATATTTTCTCGTATTATATATCTTGAGAATATCCTGTAAACAACTTATTGCATTATATAGTATGCTACTTTGGAACATTGATATTAACATGTCGTTATTTGAACTATATGTACCAGAGGGTGCTAACGGACCAACAAGTTCTACGCCATCAGATACGCCTTCTTCAGGTGAACCATTTAAGTTGTGTCTTAGTTTATCCTAAAATAATTTTTTTATTTTTTTGTATTCTCTTATGGTTTGAGATATAATTTTTCAGGAAGCGGATCAAAGTCCACACCAGGAACAAGTACGGGATCATCTAATGCTACCACAAAAAATCTACCATTTTATGCCACTTTCGTTTTGCTCTTCATAGCTACACTATTTTCTTCGTATACTATCGCTTAATTTCACTTAGAGTTTCATATGATTATCCATTACTATTGAGTGTATGTGTGTTGTGTGTACGTGTATTGATTATCGAAAGAAATTTGTGTACCGTTGTATCAAGTCTTAAAAAGTGTATACGGGTTTGAAGAAAAGACTTAACTAGTGTTTGTGTATTTGGATTGCTAGTCAAACATCATATTTGTGGACAATATAAACGAAAAACGGACGGGGTTTTTTGTTCAGGTTATGAAGAGAGCCCTTTTGACTCACATGTAGCAGTCTCACTGGATTGATCTAGTTTCAGACCCTTCTCTGCTCACGTCCCAATGTACACAGCTAGCGAGATTTGAACTCTTAACCTCTTTTAAGGAAACTATAACCTTACCACTAAGCCATTTAGTGGTGGTTCGAAATATACAAAACGGACGAACTATAACTATAGAGATGTAGCACAAGATCATATAGTTTCAGCTAGTGTATGTGTCACTAAACTTACTAATTAGGTACATAAGCTACGCGCCATAAAAGTCTGACATGGCATCGAATACATATTTTACCACTACGACCACCAGGGCATATAATCTCGGACTTTGATTTATACTTGCCGTTCTAAAAAAATCTCAGACTTTGATTTTGAAACAATTTACGCAACGTATCTAAAAATGATACACTAACTCACCCAAGAACCACGTATATCGTAAACTTTTCCATAATAGGCAATCAAACAACAATTGAAATCTTAATCAAACTAAACGAAAAGGAAAATGCTAATTCTAAGTGGGTGTTAGGATTTATCGAATGAAGTTTTTCTTGCATCATGTTCAATAAAAAATACTCCGTAACAATGCATACTACAAAAAAATATTTATTTATTCACATCTTTTAACTCATAAATACACGCTTATAAATGAATTATATCGAAGTACACGCTTCTTTAGAGCGTGAAAAAAAGTTATGTGGAAATATTCTTTGGAATATTTTATTAAAAACTCGAACCGTTTGGAATATTTATAACCACAAAATTTTTAGAAAGAAACATCTACAAAATGATGTTGACTTTGTGTGATTGAGCTAATACAAAAGAAGAAAGAGAAATTGTAGCATATAAAACCTCCATTTAATCTTAGTCTCCATCTTTTTTAATAGCATGTTTCTTCGTTAAAGCCTTTTTTTGGATGTAGCAAAATCATTTTTAATATATACATTTATCAGGATTTTAGTAATATTTTATTTAAAAAACTCGAACCGTTTGGAATATTTTATTTAAAAAACCGATCCAAACTCTAGACATTTGGAATCTTATTACATATACTTAAAGTAAAAAGTATACGAACGTCGTTTTTCACCCATGGTGTACTGTACGCTACAGTTACGGCCCATGGGCCTAGTTTGGGCGGCACGATATTTTGTTTTTTTTATTTTAAAAAATACGCAATAAAAAAAAATACTCGGCACAAAATAAAAATATAAATTACAAGAGTACGTTTTTTCAGATAAAAAAATTCCGCTAATGAGGACCAACTCATAAGCCCTTATAAAAAAAACAAATATTAACATGAGACCGAAAAATAAACCCGCAAAATGACATAATATTAGGTTGGGATATATAAATGTTAAAGTTGGGCATAACTTAAAGTAATTATACATATACTTAAAGTAAAAGTATTACGACGTCGTTTCCCCCATTGTGCTACAGTACCGGCCCATTGGGCTCCCAGTTTGGGCCGGCCCAATTTTTTTATTTTTTATTTTTATAAATACGTAATAAAAAAAATACTAAGCACAAAATAAAAATAAAAATTACAAGATGACTGATTTATTCAGATAAAAAAATATCCGCTACATGAGGCCTAACACATAAGCCCATATAAAAAAATAAACTATTAAACATGAGACCGAAAAAATAAACCCGCACAAAACAATATAAAAAAAATTGCTCCATACAACATAGGAATTATTTTTTACATACATATGCTTAAAGTAAAAGTATTACGACGTCGTTTTCCCCCATGATGCTACATTACGCTACAGTACCGGCCCATTGGGCTCCCAGTTTGGGCCGGCCCAATATTTTTTTTATTTTATTTATAAATACGCAATAAAAAAAAATACTAGGCACAAAATAAAAATAAAAATTACAAAAGTACTGATTTATTCAGATAAAAAAATATCCGCTACATGAGGCCCAACACATAAGCCCATATAAAAAAACAAACTATTAAACATGAGACCGAAAAAATAAACCCGCACAAAACAATATAAAAAAAATTGCTCCGTACAACATAGGAATTTTTTTTTACAAAAGAACAGATTTATTCAGATAAAAAAATGCCCGCGCCATGAGGCCCAATACATAGGCCCATATAAAAAAACAAACTATTAAACATGAGGCCTAAACCCCGTCGCAACGCGCGAGTTCTTATGCTTAAGTACACTAATAAAAAACAACCCGCCCCGCAGCAACGCGCGGGTACTTTGACTTGTTTTATTAAAAACCTGATCTCTCCCACTTCGTCTCTCAACTAATCCAGGCCCACGTACCCCTTGACTCAGTTATCCACCGTCCCACTATACGTGCTTAGTTACCATATTCATCTTGATTCTTATCACACACACATAACACCACACATTTTTCCCAACTGGATTCACCAAACCACCTTCAATGATTAATTAACAAATTTAAATTGCAAAATCAACATCTACATAAATCCCAGGTATGTTTTAAGTCTAATCTAATATCCAAAATCAAATCTTCTACCAATTTTGTTGTATCTTTAATATTTGATTTTGGGTTTCACCAATTTATGAATTCTAATCTTTCTGTTGCTATATTTGTTTTAGGAAATAGGATGGTTTGCAATACCATATGTTTGATGAATGTGATGGTGGATTATGATATATGGTGAAGATGTTGTGGTTGATGGCTAGATGGATTGGTGCCTACCATGTGTTTGATTAAAGTCCTCACAGAATTTGGTTTGGGAAAGTTTTCAACTTTTGTTTGCTTTAAATTTAAATCGAGTCTTAAACTAAGATTTGCGGATATGTGTCTTCGATTTTAAATTGTTTGCTTGAAACGGCAAAGTACTTAGATATATCTTTTGTGGGTCAGGATGTTTGGGTATATGTGAAGCACTTTAATAAATTACAAGGTATAAGATTGTTGTTGCAAGTCTATGGTCACATATTTTGTGATTTTTATATGATTCAAGATTACTACGGTTATTAGCCGTGCGTTTGTTGTGTATCAATTGTGTATGAGCTGTGCTCATAAGCTTTGGTTGTTATGAGGTGTGTATAAGATGCGGTCGTAAGTGCTTTAAGGGTGCGTCTACGTTGTGGTTGCACGCGGTCTACGTGTGGTCACAAGGGCCTGATTTTATATTTGTGTATGCAATATTGTCGTTTAATTCTCTAAAATGGTCATTTGGAAGAACAAATTGTAGTTTCTGCCCATAAATTGTTGTTTCTTGCGAAAAATGGCGTGGCTATTTCCGGGCAGCTTAATAATGATCTGGCGTTAGGTAGCATTCGACCCGTATCTTGGCTACACAACCCGGACAGTATTTAAAGGTTTAAACAAATGCAAGTGGTGTTTGCAGCTATGTTGGTGTTTGATCCCCTGGTATAGGGTGCGTTTTACTTGGTTTGGATTATGTGGAAAGTGGAAGGATGGTAGAGGGCGAGAATCGCTTGCCTCGGCAACCTCCACATGCGCACCCCGGGGTTGAATTAATGCAAATACGTCGTTTTAGCTGCTGAATGAGTGTTTATATAATAGAATGTTGCAGGCAATGATGATTATTTTCATTTTAGTACGCGTGGTTTACCGAGCCCTGTATCTTGGCTGGTCAGTCACACCGGCCGTGTGATTGCAGCCACGTTGGGTGTTTGGTCCCGCTTATGTATTCATAAGTTTGAGCCTCGTTTGTTATTATTATACATATTCTCATTCGCGGATGGATAGAACGTCACTCCCACTTTACTCGCCTTCTCCCACTTCATTATCTATTCCCCTCCGGGATTTTCACGGCGTTTTACTGCAACAACCTACAAATGACGGTAACATGTTTAGGAACACATTGTCGCAGCGGTACCTCAACGAAAGTAGTAAGCTATTCTGTTAAAGTTTAATGTTATCAACTGTTTTAAAATTCTCATACTTCCTTTTGTCAATGTCTACTGCTAACGTTTGGTATTCTTTTTTTTATTCAGACATTGGCCAACTCTGAGATAACCAAGACCGGTTAGTCTCACTTCAGCGACCAGATGGTTGGGCCGAAGTGAACAAACGTGTCACAACAACGACTTTGGACAAAGCTGCCGCAAGCAATAACACGGTTTACCAAGAATTAAGCAACACAGCTGCGGAACACACAAGTTGTGCTGATGAAGGTAGTAATAGCTATTCCCAAACTTTCAAGTCAGTTGTCAACTTAGAATAACCTGTTTTTTCTAAAAACTCTGATTTCTCTCTTTCTAATTGTTTAGAGAGTTATGACAAAACTGCTTATTTGCTCATCTTATAAAACAAGCACTTAAAAGCTGATTTGAAGCAGATAATTACTTTTAATAAGCAATTCCAAACACTCCCTTGGGTGTTTTTTCTTTTCTGATTCTCTGTATAAGATCATAAGCAGCAAAATAAGCCGGAAGAGAAGTGAATTAAGTTGTGGTCATAAGTTATGTATAAGCTTATAACCACAACTTAACTCAATCTAACTTTTATTTAACTTTTATTTCAGCTTAACTCACTTTTCTTTTAGTTTATTTAGTATATGAACTTATTGTCGGTTGTCTTCAAGCGATGGTACAGAAGAAGAACGAAACGAAGTGGATCAGCGGGCGGAGGAATTGGGACAACCGGTAGATGAACTGGAAAGGGCTGATGCGTTGACACTAAATGTAGAACCAGGTAAGGTCTTTTAGCATTGTTCCCGATGGTTTGTTAATTAAGTTGCAATTTACAAGTGCTTAGGTGGTTCTTTTAAGCTGATTATGTGATATATTATATAAAAGGAATTAGATATGAACTGTAATAATATGTGCTTATAGGTAGCCACATGTAGGATTTAAACTCTTACTCCGGTGACAAATCCACCTTAATCGACATTGAGGGATGTAGAAAACATTTCCACAATTAGGTGCATACAACAATCAAATGCAAACTGACGTGATTTCTGAAAAAATCAATTGCCAACGATAAAGAAACAATATTAAAACGATAAGAAAATGTTTAATCAAATTCTGGCCAGAAAGACAGATTATAACAAGCAAATGCACCTGTTGACAGCAAAAATTTACATTACAGATGTCGCATATACATTTTGATGATATTTTAGCTTCTAATCCTATATCCACTGCAACATATCTTCTCAAAGCACATTAAATGTTAATCAAATGTATATATCACAGGACATACATTAATAATATAGTTATTTCTATTGTGCTCAACTTCTAAATGGGTGTTTGTTTCGACTTATATTTCCTATAACCTTAAAGTTTGGTTTTGAAATGTAATATGAGAAAATATACTAAAAGATAAACTTAGCACGCGAAAAACTCATCAGTCATATACTCGCGCCTCATTTCATTACTCCTCTCCTTTCAGCAAGTGATGGGCAAGTGGTGGCGGCTAACAAGCCTGTTTTCAAGTCCATCGCCATCTTTGGGAATATTGTTCAAAGGCCGCATCATAAAATTACCGGTACTTTCCTTTATATAGTTTCTTTTGTTGGTTTATATGGGTTTTATGGGAATGTGGGTGTGTTTGTGTTGGACAGACAGTGCCGGTTGTGGGTCAGCAGCTGCAGTTGCTTCATATGTCGAAGCAGACTCTAAGAGGCAATGATGCAAGAACATTTGAGTTGATACAAGTAAGAGCTTATTATCCTTCACCAATAACTGATACGAAGTGTAATCAAAGAGATGGATAATAGGTCATCTTTTACACTATGAAAGTACGCCTATATAAATCTGTGATAGGCTTACTTTGTTTATGTTTTCATAACACTTTTTTTCTGAAATTTGTATCGGTTACAGTCGTGACATGCTTATAAATGTAAAACTCAGCTCAAGAAAGCACTTCAAAAAAATATAGAATTTGAGAAATGTGATTATCATTTTCTTTCAAGATCTTTTAGAAAATGTGTGACTGAACAGGTTTCACATTTTTTCAGTTTTATGTGAAAATTTTCTTACGTGTTTTTCATTGTAGCGATTTGGTATAGTTCGCTTTTTTTTTTTTACACCTGTATTTGCACAATGAGTTTCAGGTTTACACAAAACTGCACCAATACAAGCTTTTACCCCTATATGATAGGTTAATACCAGGGGGCTCACGGGCAGTTGCTTTTGTGTACCCCTATCAAGTTTTGAGTCGGGCAAAACTTTCTCGAGTTATCTGCTATTCATAGTCGCATTAAACGTTACCCTAAAAGGAGTAACAGCGAAATGCTTATGAGATGAATATTTTAGTCAAACATTTTCATCGTATTGACTTATAGCTGGTAACCGCCCTCTCCTTCCATCATGTTTAATGATCATTTTAGGTTTACGAACTATATTTTTAAAACTCTATAAGTTGCTTGAACCTCTCCCCAGCTAGATCTTGAGAAACTGCTTGCTAGGAGTAAAAGTCTATGATAAAAGCACATTTGAATCTGGCAGATCAGGGAAAAAATTATACGATACCGCAGGAAATGTTTTGTTGTGAATTGTTGCTACCTGAATGCATTAGTTACGTCGAAATGCATGATAATTATATACATCTATGCTTCTGGATCCGGCAGAGGTAATGGGAAGCGAGAAAATCACCCTGCCGAATGAGTCTATGCCAGTAAATGAACCAGATCAGATCAAGAAGATCACAAGGTACTTCACGTCATTATCTTTTATATCCATTCCAACATTTCTCTTTGTCAGTAGAGCTTAATACTGTTGAGTTTTTTTCATGTTCAAATTGCAGAAAATGACTTAAAGAGTATGATAAGAACTAGACAAGAAGAAGAAAGCGTTGGTGTCTTTGAAAAGTGAGGAGCGAAAGGTTGCGTCACACAACGATTTAGCAAAAATGCAGCTGGACTGAAGCAAAAAAGAGAAGAATGATAGAGTTGGACTCTTTGCTGCATTAGTAGTCCTTATATGTATTTTATTTACAAATATTTTGTTTAACATCTGCTGTATGTACCTTTATTAGTTATCATTTAAAATACAAAAGTATTAATCGCCGCCCGTTAACCGTCCCGCAGCGAAGCGCGGGTTTACCAACTCGTTATATACAAATCTCAACATTCGCAAATGTGTACAAAATAGTCAAAAGTTTACATGAAGAAGTGTGGAAATTTATAAATATTTTAATGATAAAGATTTTTACACGCCTATAATTGTGTTTTTATTAATCACATTTTTAGGTGTGTAGATTTATAAATAAAATTACACACCTAACAAAGGTGTGTAGAATTTAACGTGAAGAATTCAAACTATTTGTTGTAGATATTCCAAGTAAGTGATATGAAGTTAGAGATAGATAACTATAAATCTATTATTTTGGATTAAATCATTTAGAGCACCCTTAGTAGGTCTTATGTCGCCATCAAAGGGCTCATGGTCAAGGTGGCTCGACTTCACCATTGTATCCATGTAGTGTATAGTGGTCAGCTTGTGGTCAGCTTGCGCAGGGCCGTTTTGTGGATTTTAGTGGCCCCGTATCATTACCACAAAGAGGCCCTTAAGCACACACATAATATACATATGTATGAGTAGTGCATGAACTAATTAAACTCGAGTCTCATATCGTGTATATATATAATAGGATTGCATGAAATTTGGTGGCCCTCGTGAAGCAGTCATTCTGTGCAATCGCACCTCTTGCACTCTCCTAAAGACGGCCCTGAGCTTGCGGTCAGGGTGCATATCCTCCTGATGCCGAGCAAAACACTTTGCTATCCTTTTTATATTTCAAAATCAATTAAGAGCCGATAGTAACGATTGCGAGAAAATATAGTAAGAGAAATAAAAAATGATAGCATACACCCTCCCTCCAATAACAAGGGTTTATATTAGCGTGTATTTTATAATTTAACTGTATTATAGTCGGTAGATATGATATTTTATTGATGAGAAGTTGTAGGTGCAATTTTTTAAACTTCATACATTTTCAAAGCACAAGCATATTATGTCAAAGAGAGAGAGAAGTATGATGTAACATTTACTTGGGAACAATGACGCGTATTTAGTAGCCATCGTGTATAGTCTTAGAGAGCTCAGTGAGGGGCGTTGTTCGCTCGTTATTGGGCAATTTGGGTATCAATGGCGCCGTCATAGGGTAACAACCGTGGCGCCATTGGCACGCCATTAGTACCCTCGCCGGTTGAATCGCATGCGTTTTTCGTATTTTTCTTTTTTTTTCTTCAAAAATTTGAATATTAGAGGAGCGTTTATAACGGCCAAAATTCAAAAAACACCCACTTTTTATTGATAAATACTCACTTTTATCAAACACATCACATATAATTAACCCAAATCAAAAAACAACAACACTTTCATATACACTCTCATATCTCCTTCAAAAAAATGTCTCAACAATATAATGATTGGACACTTAACAATCTCTTCAATACATTTTCTTCCTCCGCTAATTCGAACTCCCCATCACCCGCAACACCGTCATCCGCCACTTCCGCAACACCGTCATCCGCCAATACTGTCTCAAATACCCGGCCAAAATGTCTCTATACCCGTTCATTCTTCTCAATATCCGACCCTATTCTACTGTAACGTTCCGAATATTCTTCTCAATATCCACCCATTTGTTCTCAAATACCCAAGGGCCTTCTTACCCACATAATATGCAAACACGGCGCACTTATTGTCCGCAACCCCGTCGTACGCACCGCCAATGAACCAAGAACACTATAATCAAATGGCGTACGCACAATACCAACAACAAAAACAATTTAATCAAATGAATCTCGGTACTTCTTCACAACCACCGCAATCACAACAACAACGTTACGCGACACACCACCAAAATCACCACCACACTCACCGACTCAAGCTTCACATTCTGAGTCGTCTCCCATCGCAAAAGGAAAATGAGGCAAAGGAGGAAAACCCTGACCAAAGAAAACCGACATCACACATACCCGATGGACACAAGAAGAAGAAAAACTTTTTGCCGAGACGTACGTACAAATTTCGGAAGACCCACTTACCGGTATTGACCAAACTAATAAGACGTTTTGGGTAAAGTTGTTAGTGAATACTACCGTCAAGAAACCGTCCAACGTACAAAGGATATAATGAAAGTGGACAACTTTGACAAGTGATTGCAACAAATTCGCCAGAATTGTCGAGGAACATGCACGGTTGAGTGGTGAAAACGACTCAACATGGCTTGCTCGTTGTTACAAGAC
>BQNB010134867.1:0-15720 GCA_026074375.1 Tanacetum coccineum | reverse complement strand
TGGGTCAAAATGGGTTTTTATGACTCGTACGCCTAGAAATGGCTTCAAGACTTCGTTTTTCTTGCTTCTTGGCTTCTATTTTTAGCTTAGGGACTTCTATTGATCCTTATTGGTCTAAGTTAGAACTCCATTGATGTGTATGATGAAATTTGAGGTATGATTTGAATGGTTTACATGTTTCGGCTATTTATAGGGTTGAAACACCCTTGGTGCCCAAGTTTTAGCTATGAAAGGTATCAAGAGCTATAGATAGATGACTAATGGAGTTAATTGGGTGAGTGTTGTAAGCTAGAAGTGTATATTTGCAAGGTGGAAGGTGTTGGAGGGGTTTTGGGTACAAGGACGTGTCTAAAAGCCTTGGAGCTTAAGGGTGGTAATGGAGGTGCTTGTAAGTTGCTTGGTGACATAAGGGTGAGGTCATGGAGGTGCTTGAGGTGCTTGGTTGCTGAAAATGGGTCAAAATAAGATTAAAAGGGGTGTCGGGTTTGGTTTGGTCTCGGGTTAGGGTTTAGGGTTTTGAATTCAAGTTAGGGTTAGCTTTTAAGATAGTTTAAGGTTTAGTATTAGTGTTAGGATTAAGGTTTAGGGTTTAGGATTAAGGTTTAGGGCTTAGTTTTAAGTTGGTTAGGGTTATTTTAGGTTTCGAAAGTGAAAATTAGGGTTTTAGGGTTTCATTTAGGGTTTTAGATTAGGGTTTTAGAATGAATTATGTTTTAGATTTAGGGTTTAGATATTGTGCATTGAGTGTCGTACCTTATGCTAAAGAGGTGGTAAGAAATCTAGAATGAAAACGATGGAAAATGAGCTTATTTGAATTCATGTATTGTTGATTTGTATATTGAGCTTTAATGAGTTGTACATTAACTTGGAAGGAAAATATAATTCAAATGTGGTGCATTATACACTTGTAAACATGCTTTAGAATACTTGTACATTCATTTTATATGTATACATTACATATAATTAGGGTTTTGATATAAATGTTAACGTTTAATGCTTGTTTAGTATTATAACATTTAAAAAGTACGTTAAATGTATAAAGAAATGGGAACTTGTAAAAAATGAATTCAGGATAGTGAATTGACATATTAGGAGTTTTTTAACATGGATATAAACGTGAATAAAGAAGTCATTGATAGAGTTTGCTGAGCTCGTTTACTTTAAAGATGCAAGTACGTTGCATAATGGATAAAGGCTAAAATATCCCTTGTATAAAGGTGTATATAATAGATTACAGTGCAACTATTTTAATAGAAGATATAAAATGATCTAATTTAATAGATGGATAATTACATTGATGAAAATTGCAGGTTGTTATAGGTTATGGTATCGAAAATATAATCAAGCACACCTAAAACTCATTTTTAGGTTTTCTATTTATAGTGTCTGGAATTCCTTCAATACGCCATATTGGTTGAAGTCAATACGGCGTATTGGGGGTTTTTTTGGAGTAGAGACCACGTTCATATTTTCATAATCTTTTAATTAGATATCTGATAAGCGTATTAGAGATCCTGGATACGACATATAGGTCTTTGTTCTTCGTGGTTTCTTGTGAAGTGCAGGCATAGATACGCCGTATCATCCTGGATGGATACAACGTATAGAATGTCAGAATAATATTCTTTAGATTTCTTTGTTTAAGCTCCAGAATACGTGCCTTTTAGCTAATCTTCACAAAGTACTCCATAATTACTACAATTCTCAAATATAAACGATTAAGTGCCAATTCATGCAATAATTATATAAAATAAGTAAGAAACATGTGATAAATAATGCTATAAAAGTGACATTATTTGATGTTATCAATGTTCACAACTCTCCCATCTTGCATTTTATTAATTAGGCACAAGATCCGAGAACACAATACTTGCAATGTCAATATCCAACCCCCAGCATAAGCTAGATGCAATTATTTGTTGGTTGATGTTCAGCTGATCATGCAATCCCTGATTACCTCCCAGACACTTGATAATATATAGCATAAGAACCCTCCAAGTCAATGAGAAGTATTGAATTCTCAGCGAAGACAAGTTGACAAGATTAGTCAATGAAAGTTCAGGGTCATTCTCATCAACAAGTCCCAGAGTTGCTAAAGCAGCCTTCACTGTTTCCTTTTGAGGTAAAGGGACAAAATTCTCAGTATACTTCAAACAAATGATAGATGAAAAGACATCAAGGTTAAAGGATAAAAGTTTATCAAAAATGGAAAGGGAGAAAGTGATTGTGTTCATTGTGTTATCTACCTCAGCAGTATACCAGAATTCCCTAAGGTACTTTGTGTAGTATGCTGAAGGTTATATAGTTAAAGCAATAGACACAAAACCATTTGATAAAAACTTAATCAAATCTTTGTATAAAGGGATTTTTATTACCAACAACACAATACTGTTGTTGAAAGCAATGTGACCATCTTCACATTCAAAGTGAATGTTAGATGTAGGAGTGAGTTGTTTTGGTAGTTGTTATAAAGAGGATTCCGAATCCATTGTTGTTTGAAAGATTTTTTTTTTGCTTTGTTTGATGAAAGGATTTTGTGAGAGATGATGAAAGTAGTGTTTTAGGGTTTTGATTTAGGAGAAGTGACGTGCGTCTGAAAATAATGAAAAGTTTATACTATAAAAAGATTTTATATTTTGAAAATAAAAAATGTTTGAGTTCCGCATTAAATGTGTGGTGGTAAAATTGTCATAAAACGTGGGCCCCTTGCCATTTCATGCACTGTAAATCCTACATTTTTTGAGAAAGTAGGTGAACTTTTGAGGGTATCTAAATTAAATATTGAGAATGTTTGTCTTTGAACTTAATAGTTACATTTAAGTTACCTTAAAAACATTTAATATTCAAGTCAGAGGATCACTTAAAGCCTTTTTCTTATCAGAGACCTGTTTTTCAATATTGAGCATACCTAACTCAACGACCAATCTAGTAAAGCTAGGCTTAGCTAGTGGTTTTGTAAAAATATCAGCTAGTTGCAAATCAGTAGGTACAAAATGAAGCTTGATATCACCTTTTAAAATGTTGACTCTGAAGAAGTAATACCTGATAGTCAATAAGTCTTGTCCTAGAGTTCAACACTAGTATTATTTGAATGCAAATAGCACTTTTATTATCACAAAATATTGGGCACCTTTATCATAGAGAACATCATTAGTCAGCCACATACTTTAATCCAAAGGACTTGAGCACAACATCCAGCAGCATCAACATACTCAGCTTCAGCTGATGACATAGCCACTGAGCTTTGCTTCTTTGCACTCCAACAAACTAACTTTTCACCAAGTATTTGACATCCTCCTGAGGTACTCTTCCTATCTTGGTTTCATCTAGCGTAGTCTGAGTCTGTGTATGCTTTGAGATCAAAGCATGATCCTTTTGGATATTAGAGACCTAGATTTGTAGTTCTTTTGAGATACCTAAAAATTCTTTTTACAGCTACAAGGTGGGATTCCTTAGGGTTAGCATGGTACCTAGCATAAAGACATATGGAGAATTGGATATTAGGTTTGCTAGCTGTTAGATACATCAGTGACCTAATCATCCCTCTTAACAAAGTCTCATTAACAAAGACCCTTGATTAATCAGGGCCTAAATTTTTTAAGGAAAGCATAGGGCATTTCACTAAGGCACTATCAGCTAGATCATACTTTTTGAGTAAATCTTTACATATTTTTCTTGACAAATAGAGATTACTTTGGAATCTTGTTTAATTTAAAAACCTAGAAAATAAGTTAATTCACCCATCATACTCATTTCATACTTTTTGGTCATAACCTTGAAAAATTGTTTGCTAATGCTTGTCGACTAAAGTTGATTCCCAAAAATTATATCATCCACAATATCTGTACTAAATGACATCACACTTATTTTTATAAGTAAAAAGAAGTGTTTGCCAATGGTACCCTAACCAAAATTATAGCTAAATAAGGAACTTTAAAAGAGTTTCATACCATGCTTTGGAGCTTGTTTTAGCCCATAAAGAGCTTTATACAGCTTACACACATGATTAGGAAATTCACTGCTTTTAAACCTAGGAGGTTGTTGAACATATACTTCCTTTCAAATTCTACCATTTAGAAATGCACTTTTCACATCCATCTGATAGACCATGGAACCCATGTATGCAGCATATGCAAGAAAGATCCTGATAGATTCAAGTCTTGCAACATGTGCAAAAGTTTTATCATAGTTGTTAAGGTAAATTTACGTGGACCTACTATGTTCGGTAAACAGGACTCAATCCTTTATGAATGTCATGATCAGCTTAGTTCCTTCGGATGCTTCTCCTTTTTACCCTAGCTAAAAACAAGGAAGAACCCTGTTAGCTCGCTCTATGATTTTAGTCCGTGTTACATGATTCAAAAACACCTTATTCAGGAGGACAGGGATGATCAAAGAACAATAGATGAAACACGTTCTTTTAGTGAGATAAAGTAAGAGAAGGTGAAAGAAGTATGTGTTTATTAGATTTAAGGAAAAGAAAGAAAATACAAATGAACTTCCCCCCCCCATGGAAAGTCATATGGGGGTATTTATAGCCTACACTAAAGCTAACTATACCTCATTTACAATAATAACCCCTGCATTATACACAGTGTCTATAGCTAGTCCAATTCACATGTAAGACGCTAGCTTTACAAAATAGTAAGGCTAACAATCTCCCTCCAAGATGGTGTCACACGTGAATTGGTTACAATGTTTCCTACAAGTAAAAATAAAGCAAAATGATAAGAATGAAGTCCAACATTCTTGAGATTTTCTTCAATGACCTTGATCTACTTGAATGCTCCACCTTTATTTCTATAGCTTGCAAACGAACACACTATAATATACTGCTGAGGATGACTTAAAAGTTTCTCTACCGATGATCTCCGTCTTGATTAGATTTCTACTCATGAATTCCTGACATAGCTTCAACAACTTTTATCATACACTTCTGGTCATCTCGAAGTTTCTGAATTAGCTGCATGTCTTGAAAAACTTCATTTTCCTGCACTTCTGGTCATGTTGAAGTTTTCTAGAATCTGCTTTTCATTTGTCATCCTTGAAGTTCCCTTATCCGAATACTTCGGCTTTGATATGAATATGCTATGAACTTTTTTGCAGTTTCTAGTTGAGTTTTTACTCCCTCTCAACTAGTAGGCTCATTTTTCTTTAGCTCCCTCCCAGACAAACACCCCAAATACTGTTTTAGAATTAATACATTAGTCTCAAAATGACCTTCTTCTCATTAAGGAATACTATTGTGTGATGGATGATATCATCAACATCGTCTCACTTAGGAAGTATTCCAATCTTGTTTGAATTCAACTCAATACCCGAAGTACGCACTTTATCCCTTTTAACGAAGTTGAAACCGTAGCTCCAAAATCAATTAAGACCCAAAAATGCACTTTCCTCTTCTAGGATAGTGCTTATATAATATTCTACACTACAGTTAACTAAGTCCCGCGTGTAAGAAATTTGATCCTCAAAAAACAAAAGTCGAAATGGTAACACCAAAGTAACAAGTTGAAGCACTAATCATCTCTGCGGACTAATCTCTGGAATATTTTATAAAGCCCGATCAAGTGAACTTGTTGTGCGCCCTTGATGTACACATTTCTCCCTCTATGATGATGACATCTAAAGGAATCATCATACACATGTGCACATCTTATGCCAACTGGAACTGCTTAATTAGCAGATAATCCTTAGATTGCATAATCAATACACTATGAGAAGAATTCAAATCATACTCTCTTAGCAAATCTCTCTTGATCAACCCAATATAAACCCCCTTATCTATTTTGCAGGCTAATACTGATGACCATAAATGGAGACAACTTGATAAAACTAACTTGAGAATGAAGCAAAATTCTCTAAATAACTTCAAACTCAACTAAGTACCATCGTATAAAAACCTCGTAGTCATAAAATCAATAGTAGCCATTTAGAGTGAAGGTGAATTTTTTGATAAGGATCGTTTTTAGTGTAATGTATTGTGTTTGTTGTGTTGTTGATCATGATTTTTGATGGTTAACAAATATCAACTCAAAATATATAACATAAGCACGACCCGCCCAAGTAATAAAACCCAGTCATTTATACTTTACTCGATAAGAGCTTGTTTTCAAACCCGGCTTAATCTGATAACCCTAGTAAACCAACAACCCAATTAGCAAAGATCATTCATTAATAATCCCCGCATATGAATAATATACAAACTGCAGCCACTTTTATGGTAAACCACTGCAAGGTATTCAGTAAAACGTAGCCTTTATATTTGCTAAACTCTGCCTTTAAGTGACAAAACCGCTGCCAAAATAGCCAAATTGTTGTCGCAGTGGTTTATACCAAACCATTGTTTATTAAACCGTTGTCCAAACAAGAAACCACTGTCTAATAACCAAACCGCTATTGACTTTTCAAACCACTAGAGTTTCATTTAGGTAAACCACTGTTAAGTATAAACTGTTGTGAACCTGTATCAAACCGCTATGCAGAGGTTTAAGCAAACCGCTGTGACAAACCACTATGACAAACCACTGGGACCACTAATAAACCACTAGGACCATTGACAAACCGCTGTTAGTGTACTTTTTGTTTTCTAGCTCAAAGACGACAAAATAATAAAATAGGGTTGTCCTACCTTCTCCAAACCGCTATTAAGAACTAAAAAGCCATGAAAATAAGCTAGAAAGCCACGAAATAAGCTATTTTACCATGAAATAATCCACGGATTACAAAACTAAAAACTATTTCTAGAGTAAATCAAGAAAGGACGAAGCTTTTAGATTTTGTATGAGCAAAAACAAGAAAATACCAGAACCACTAAGCTTAAAACTATGAATAAGCTTCAAATAAACCAAGACCAACGAAAGCCGTAGGCTTGTTAAGCTTTAAATAAGCCACATAATAAGCTCACACCACCACAAACTACACCTAAAAGTAAAAATAAGACGTGGCTTAATTAACAAACACAAGGACGAAATAAGCTAAGAAATAAGCTTGAATAAGCTATAAGTCATGAAACAACACAACATACATACAAAACACCCCCGGTTAGCTCGTGATACCACATGTTACATGATACAAAACACCTTATTCAGGGGGTCAGGATTGATCAAACCAAAGAAGATGAACCATGGTTTTAGTAAGAGAAAGTAGAGAGAGGGTAAAAGGAAACTTGTAATATATTATATTAGAAGAGAAAATATAAATGATGAACTTCCATACCCCCATGGAGAGTCATGTGGAGTATTTATAGCCTATACTAAAGCTAACTATACCTCGTTTACAATAATAATCCCTGCGTTATACGCAGTGTCTATAGCTAGTCTAATTCACGTGTAAGATGCCAGCTTTACAAAATAGTAAGGCTAACACTCCGGGACCAACTTCGGCGTGAGAGTAAGTATGGTGATATGAGATAATTGTGGAGAGAATATGTAAAGAAGTAAGTATGGTTCGGAGTGTGTGTTATGCCCCATCCTGAGTGAATGGGCTTCCCTCTTTATATTATCTAAATTACGCCAGACGACATGAGATTAGTGTTTGTCGTCTGGTCCCAGTGAGACAGTAGTTGGATTAGTACTTCCCCTTTGCTCGCTGGTTTGGTTGTGTTTACATTTGCCCTAAGGAAAGTGGTCTTGATCGGGTACTGTACCTTTGTTGGATTATCCTTAGGTTCTGCTACCTAGGCACGGGACTAGTGACTCCAGACCTGATTTATTCATTGACATAACAGCTTCTCATAGAGTGCGGTATGTCTTAACCTGGTTGGTTGGAATAGGTAACTTAGCTATGTTTCTCATTTGGATATCCGGTGTAGACTATACCTCATCAATAGTCAATCCCTTCCTCTTGTCTGAACCCCTAAGCAACCAGTCTTGCTTTGTTCTTTATAACAACCCCATGTTCATCCATCTTATTTCTAAAAATCCATTTGGTCCTAATGATAGTTTTTCCATATGGCATAGGGACCAGTGTCCATACCTTGTTTCTATCTCCAAATTGAATATCAGCTCTTCTTTCATTCAATAATCCATCCTTCTTCTTCAAGAGCTTTAGTCAGCTTCTTTGGCTCGATTTTAGAGAGAAAATTAACATATAGGCATTTATGGACTGGTGTAGCTTCAGAGTCTCTAATCCTGCTTCTAGTGGTTACACCAGTTATAAGTTCACCTATGAGTTTACCTAAAATCAAGATGTTTATCTATGACCATTTGTCTTAAGAACAAAAGTGTTGATAGATGACTTCAGTAGGTGAGTGATTTTGAGTGGATGATGGTACAACAGCATGTTTATGTTTACATCATCAGGGGTGTTAATGGACTCAGATACGTCATTCTAATTATCAGTTGAATCAAAGTCATCAGGTTCATTGTAAACATGATGACCAACAACTATAGGCATCTTAGGTGAATCAGCTGGTGGGATGTTGATCTATTCAGATAGGACAACAGAATCAAGGATTGTGATGTTGTTGGTGGATAGAGGATCAAATGCAAGCACATAGGTAAAAGAGTCATCATTTCCTGTCTTTTGAGAGATCATGCTTCTTGGTTCCAAGAATTCATCATCAGGGAATGATATGTTTTCATTGAAGTTGATTTGATCACCTTCTATGCTAATTTAAGATATGAGTATATGACATCATCATCTTTATTGAATGTGACATGATAAGTTTCTTTTATTTATTGCCTTCTGATGTTAAATAAACCTAAAGGCTTTTGCCAATGGAGAGTAGCTAAGAAAGAAGCCATCATCAGCCTTTCATCAAATTTTCCTAGATTGGTCTCTAATGAATGTAAATGAACACATGCATTCAAATGTCTGGAAGTAGCTGATATCAGGGGATCTTCCTCTAAAAACATCATAGGCAGTTTTCTTATGTCTTTTCATAATAATTGATTTGTTCTGAGTGTAGCATGCAATATTGACAGCTTCTCTACAAAAAAGTTTGGGAAGTTTTGAACTATTTAGCATAGATTTGGCTGCCTCAATCAGGGTTTGGTTTCTTCTTTCAGCTACACCATTTTGTTCATGGGTACAAGAAGATGAAATTTTTTGAGATATTCCTTTTTCATCACAGAATTCTTCCAACTTTTGATTTCTGAATTTAGTTCCATTATCACTTTTCAGCTCCTTTACCCTTACCTCATTGAGGTTTTCCATTTTTTGATAAAATACATAATACAAGATAGCGCATCACTCTCTTCTTAAGCAAAACACTATGTTACCTGAGTACTCAACTACCTATAACTAAGGTGTATTTGTTATACTAATGTTTAAGTGTTATTAACATCCAAACAAATACATGTGAAAGAGATGTAGGCAACTTGCTTATGGAAAATGATCTTTTAGTTTTCAATGATGCCTGTGTGCTTTCCTTTCTTTCAGAAGCTAAGCCAAGATTTTACTTTGAAAAGGTGAAGCGAGGGAAGACCAACAACAACGTTTTTTTGGCTAATTTGTTGATGTTTTTAAAGTTGAGATGGGATAGTCTCATGCCATAGCCAGTGTACATTGTGAGATGCTTTGGTAATGAAGTAGTCATTGTTTTCTTCATTGTAAGATGACATGTCTATAACATATACATTTTTTCTTCTTGGAGCAATGAGAACAACTTCATTGTTTTGGTTGAATATAGTTCCTTGAGTCTTTGTAAACAGAACTTTGAAGTTGAATCACATCAGCATGATGTTGCTAATCAAGTTATGTTTTCCTAACCATCACATAAGCAACCTGGTGAAGTGAATTCCATTGCAGTTTACTTAGCCATATCCTTGTGTGTCACCTAAAGATTTATCTCCAAATACCACTTTAGGACCTGAATCCTTTAAATATCTATGCAGATATTGTTTAACCCCTATCATGTGTCTAGAACAACCACTATATAGATATCATATAGATCTTTTTAAGTAATCCTACACAACATTAGAAACAAATTAGATTTTCTTTGTCGAACCCACCTTTTCATTGGGTCAAAGATCGTTGAAAAGAACCCTTGATTCTGCGAGAGGCCGTCTTCTTGCATATCAACAATTTCATGAGCAATGCTACACAAATGTTACATCCAGGGTAATGTGTCTTGACCCTACAATATTATTCAGGAATGAAGTGGTTTTAAGGAATCTTAATATCCTACATGAATTGAGAGTTTGAAAGATTGAGCTTTTAAGTTTTATAGAAGTACCTTTAACGGTAGCTTGTTCAAGGTGTTCTTTGGTAATATGTTTGGTAGATTGGCATGTAGAACACTTGGGATGATTATAACAATCCTATGAGAGGTGATTTCTAAAACCGTAGTGTTTATAAGGTCTAAAACCATGTATTTTGTCTGCCTTTGATAGACTTAGAACTCCTATTTGTGTGAGACATAAAAATGCTAGAGTTATCAGATGTGATTGCCATTGATACTTAAGTCCTTTAAATTCTTTCATCAGTGATAAGAATTCCTTAGTGGATGAGTTAGATTTCTTGTTAGAACTTTGGTTAGAGGATGAGACAACCGATGACAAGGTCAAAGTCTTTTTATTGACAACCCTGGTTGATGGTTCTTTTGCATATGCCTACTTAGTCTTATTAGAGACTATGGCAGCTTGAACCAGTACAACGAGTGATGTAACATCCTTTGATGTGCTAATGGGCTCATCCCTAGATAGTTTACGAAAAGGAGGTAGAGGTTCTTGATTGTCATCCTCTGACTTATTATCAAAGGATGACATTAGTACTGGACTAAGAGGGTGAAATACACCTTTGTGAATACAAACCTCTTTTGAATATATTTTCTCTTTTTTCTTACCTCTTCACCTAGAGCCCTAACACATGTTTTCCATTCACATGCTCACGTGAATTA
Organism: Tanacetum coccineum; assembly: GCA_026074375.1. Lineage (NCBI taxonomy): Eukaryota > Viridiplantae > Streptophyta > Magnoliopsida > Asterales > Asteraceae > Tanacetum > Tanacetum coccineum. Next base: position 4,877 of record BQNB010134867.1, on the reverse strand, counting down.
TGTTAGACAAGGGTGACGTTATGCTGTATGCCCATTTCTCAATGACTTACATAAGGACAAAGACTTTATGTTTTAGAGAATCATTATCCAGATTTAATCTAGTGATTTCACTTTGAATGGAAATGTTTTGGGCCTTGGTTATTTGAGGTCATTAAGTTTAGACTTACATGAGGAAACCTCTTGTTTAAGAGTGTTAAACTTGTTGAGCAAGTTTTTCCTCCGATCTTCCACATAGTGGAGATCAACATGGGTATAGTCTAGAACATGTTTTCTTTCTTCACCATCAGTCATTGAAAGAAGTCTTATATAATGATAGCAGCAAATGTTCTCCAAGGCTGGTGCATTTGATCAGTATGAATTGTAGATAGCATTTCACAACTGCCAGAGTAACCGAGCTCCCTGATAAATAAAACTAATTCATCTTCGGATGGTGGAACAACAAACTCTTGATTAAGGAGTCTAGGACAAATCTAAAGAATCTTACGATATACTTCAGTGTCAACTCAACACTTTTTCTTATCCAGCTTGAAGTTGTAAGCATCTGAATTTCTGATCTTATTTAGTGTGTTCTAGAATTGATGCATGTAGATTTCAAGGACTTCAGCAGTGATCCAGAATGCGAGATAGCAAGGAGATAGCTTAAGAGCTTCCAATGTGACTTAATATGTTTCTTCTCTTTATGGTTTGCTGAACTCAATTCTTGCATTGCACCTTTTAATCTTTAGTCTTTTCTTAAGAGCGACCAAAGCATTGTCGAGAGCAACTTGTTGAGTGACAACTGAATTCATGTTTCTGCTAAGAATATTCTAATACAGTTCATATGCAACCAAATATATATATTACTGATTGACCTATTCTGATTCATATGGTTCACCTTAGACAAGCAATATTCGAACATTAGTTGGACAGATTTAACACATTATCAGGCATTTAGACAAAAATCAAGTTAAAACATTTAGGAATAAATCATTTTTTATAAATTATGTATAAATCTTCGTTTGTGGCCATGTATAAATCGCCACCTAACAGAATTGTATAAATCACCATCTAAAGTTGGTGTATAAATTTCCATCTATTATGAGATGTATAAATTGCCGTCCAAGATGGGATGTATATATCGTCGTCTAAATTGTGAAGTATAAATCGCCGTCTAAGATGGGATGTATAAATCGCCGTCTAAATGGTGATGTATAAATTACCGTTTAAGATGGGATGTATAAATCTTTGTCTAAATGGTAATGTATAAATCGTCGTCTACGATTTCATGTATAAATCGCCGTCTATAGGCCCAGACGTATAAAACGCCGTCTATAAAACACGATTTATACAATCTTTCAATTTTTGGCACTTATACAACATAAACATGTAGACTAAGCATATATAACCATATTTTAGCAATCATAACATGAATTAACTGTAACACCCCCAAATTGGGTCGCAGCGGAATATGGGTCCGGGGCGTGTTACTTCATAGATCAATAACACAAGATATATATAGAACGACCAAAAAGTCATTTGAAAATGATACATTGGATTTAACAAAGTAATTGTTACATAAGCCCGAAGCTTAACTTGTTCACTTGATAAAAATACAAAGATTTTCAGCCCATAACAGATAACAAAATGAAATGCGACAAAATCTTTAATGCATGACATCCAAATCAAAACCACCAATGTATCCATCGCACCTCGTGCTTATTGATCCCCTGAAAAACATTTGCTTTTTTTAAGTCAACAATAATTGTGGTGAATTCATGGTTTTTAAATCATATATTTGTGAGGGGATCCATTAGATTTCCCAATGGTATGATAATGCAACAGATTGCGACATCATTAAATGTAATTACGTTGCTCTAAGCTCATGACACTGAAGCTTGACGTGTATGAATACCAAATTAATGGCCTACATTGCCCGTGGTGATGTTCTAACCCGCAACATCCTATATTCGACATGGTATACGTTCGTTTGTCCAGTGATAGCTAATCACCCGAACGGGGTTGTCAAACCCAATAGATCTATTAATAACATTCGCGCTCACAATCCCGCGATTGACAGTTCATGATAATGGGCTCAGATATGGGTTATTGCTACTTAGGCAACACGTAATCATAACATGAATCTTAACCACTTGTGTCCAATTGTAAAGCATTGCATGTTTTTCACCCCCAAAAACTTTATAAAACAAAAACATGTAAAACGTGGGGCTATGAACTCACCTTGAGTGAGTAATGCCAAGTATATCACAAATAACGCGTCACGCGAATCGATCAATTGCAACCTAATTAAATTAAGGTCGTATAAGCACTAATTACATTAAGTACTCCTACAATGCATACGTCTATATAGCTAATCACCATCTAAATGTTTAAGTGAAAACATGTTTATAAAATTAAAACGTTTATAAACATACTTTTGGTAAAATCGTCATAACTTTCACGTTTCTAATCCGTTTCTTGCGTTTCTTATGCCCATCTTTTCGTATTAAGACGGGTTATCGATATTTGACATTTTTATAATTTTGGTCCCCTGATGAACAGTAACTTTTACTGTTCACACCAGACATGAGTTTTATTTAAATCGTATTTGTTGTCGTAAAACCCGTAAATGTCGTATTTAATCAGTTATATAGCTCGTTTTTAACGTTGTCTTTTCGAGCACGATCTCGTATTGAAAGTTCCTATAATTTTATGAGGTTTACAAAAATATAACTTTCTGTCATGAATAGTGTTTTTACTGTTCATAGTTTATAAAATTATTTTTATAAACTTTTAATTACCGAAAACCCGCGAAATTCATAACTTCTTCGTTATAAATCAAAAAATTGCGATTCTTATCATTTTGGAATCCTAAAAAATGATTTTAGTTTATAAAAATATCAAACTTGCTAATTTGATATAATTCTATAAAATTATTTTAATAAACTCCGTTTAATTTAGCATATAACTACTCGTTTTTAACCTGTAACTTTTTCGTTATTAATTCTTTGACAAGTTTCTTACCTTTTCGAATCGTCGTGAAAAATGGTATTAACTTATAAAAATATATTACAAGTATACATATTCAACGAATTTGGACAAATGTTTTTACATGACTTTGATTAATCCTATATTAACCGCTTGTTTCCATTATTTACCTCTTTGTATTTCAACCACAATCTTACAATTTGCTATATATGTATTATATCATATACTATATTAAGTCCAAAGGTCCATAAATGTCCTTTTTGTCCACTTTACCAAATTCTTAATAATACTAAGTAAGCATAACTTTATATAAATAAGTCATTTTACCATAAGTCATATTAGCCATTTTCCTTATGAACCATAAGTGTACATGTTTTCTTATCATTATATAACCTCATTTTAAATGACATATAACCTCACGATAAGTCCATAATTATTCCATAACCTTTCTTATTATTTCTTAACTTGAAACAGTTTGAAACCATAAAAAACCCTAATTCACCCTTGCAATCATTTTTTACAAACCAAAACAACTTAATAACCTTATAGTTTCTCATCTCCTTTTTTAAGTAATGATATAAGAGTAATAACTCACCACATGTAGATAAGTATATCACAAATAGACCATTCAATGAAAAATTCATTTTACATGAATAAAACTAATGGAGATTCAATACAATAATATAACATATTCATAACAATGAAAATTACAAAATATAAATAGTTCTATAGAACCTTAGGTGTGTGGAAATGATGGCATTGGATAGAGAAGACAATCGAAGATGTTTTTAACATGTCATCAAAGAGAAATTTGTAACAAATTTTGTCTCGTGGATCCGAAAGTAGATCAACACCTTCTAAATTTAGAATACAGAAATGTTTTTTTTCCGAAATGCTACTTCAAAATCTGCGTCGCAAAAATTGACCAACAAAAACATATTATAGTCCAAGCCGCCTCGACGTTGTAATATTGAGATTAGTAACTTTCCCACTGATAGTCACCATACCCTATAATCCTTGCAATATGTCGTTCCCGAGGAAAAAAATTCCTAACTGTACCTAGAAATTTACTAACAAAGTTCATGAGCGAGGAGCGTTGTCCATATTCAGAGTGTTTCGAACATCTGGAGTTTAGATGGCAATAACTAATCTAGACAACCTATTATGATAAGAGAAGAAGACCGATGGACAAAATCTGTACAATCTATAGCATTGGATCCCCAAGTATGATTAGGTTCCGAGTGGTTAGCATTCATAGATTCTACAATCTTAGCCTTTTTACTCGAACCTACATGTTTAACATTTTTGGGTTTCTTGCTATAGACTTTAAGCTCTGGTTTTTGTGTTTCAACTGAGTGGGAAGTGGTATTCTTAGGAGGCACTACGTTAGTTAAAGGGATCCAAGTTAAAGGGCTCGAGTTACCAACTATAGTGAAAGTTCTAACTGTTGGTTTCCATTTAAATCCTACTTCAGTGAATACATGACCCGTAGGTTTCCAAATATTTTGTTTTTTATGTTTCTTAGCAGATTTAGCATGGCTATTCACATTTTTCACAAAATTAAAAAGACACATATCATGAACACCATCAAACATAGATTTCTTACAAGTAGCACAAATAGGTTTAGAATTCGCAATTAATAGTGAATGCCTAACATTAACATCGCGAATAGGTTCAACAACATGATTCTTTTTATTAACTTTCCTAGGTTGGACTTCTACTTTATTCTTCATGTTCCTACTTGGTGTTTGCGAGATCTTATTATTCTTTTTATTGCTTGTAGGCTTTCATCCGCAATTACTAGTAGAACACTTCAATCATGTAAGAGATAACACAGGTGTGTTAGAATCTGATGTTTTAGATGACTCTACCTGTTTAATTTTGCTTGCGGATGTGAGAGGTTCAGCAAACCT
>BQNB010134866.1:0-18247 GCA_026074375.1 Tanacetum coccineum | reverse complement strand
TTTTTGGATGAGGAACAGTTGGCATTTCTCGCAGATCCAGGAATTCTAGATGGTCAAGCTGTTTAAATAACAATTCCACAAAATGCTACCTTCCAGACTGATGATCTAGATGCATATGATTCTGACTGTGATGATATCTCTTCAGCGTAAGCGGTTCTTATGGCTAATCTTTCGAGTTACGATTCAAACGTTATGTCCGAGGTACCATAACTTGACTCTTATCAAAATGATTATATGCTAATCAAAGTGTGCAAGAGACGCATAATTTTGAACAATATCTTATTGATTATGTTCCAGATACCGAAATAACAAGTGATAGTAATATCATTTCTTATGAACAATATCTGCAACAAACGCAAAAATTAAGTGTTCATGATACTAACTCTTCTGCACAACAAGACTTTGATAATGTCTATGTTTGAACAGATGTCTGAACAAATGTTTAATCAAGTAACTCATTGGTAAAAGGTTAATCAAGAAACCATAACTGTTAATGAATCCTTAACCGTTGATCTTGAAAGATATAAGGAACGAATCAAAACTTTTGAATAAAGATTTAATGTTGATTTGAACAATCGAGAAAAAATGACTGATTCACAAATGGATGATATGATTCGGGATAGGTGTGCACTTAAGCAAGAAATTGACTCATTTAAACAGGCTCTTTCTAAACAATTCAAGGAAAAGGAATTGTTATTGCAAACATTAACTGTTTAAAAAAAGGAATCCAAAGAAAAAGAAGATAAATATATGGACAAAGAAATTGATGTAGAAAAGAAAATAAAAGAACCGGATAATATTGTTTATAAAGTGGGTCAATGTGCGCAAACAGTGCATATGCTAATGAAACCACAAGTGTTTTATGATGATACTCACAAACAAGCTCTTGGTTAACAATATCCTTTTTATCTTAAGAAAACTTAGCGGATTAGGCCAACATTATATGATGGAATTGTGATATCTAAGAAACATGATGTAATTTCTGTGGTTGATGAAGAAGAGACTTTGATTTTAGAGGAAGAGAGTTGATCAAAAATGCTTGCAAAACAAAATCATCTAATTTCAAAAGAAAAGAAAGTTAATATTTTTCCAACTGATTATAACAAGTTGAATAAATTGGCTGAAGATTTTGGAAAACGTTTTGTTCCACAAATGCAATTGTCTGCAGAACAAGCTTTTTGGTTACCGCTTTTAAAACCTAAGTATTAACAACTTGATATTAATCAAACAAAAGTTGAAATAGAGGTTTCTAAAGAACTTCCAAAGGTAAGTTTGGTAAAAACAAATTTTCAAAAGCTAAAAACTCACCTTGCCAGTTTTAACAAGGTGGTGAAAGTAAGAACTACACCTGATGCAATAACTGAGGGGTCATGGGGTTTTAAACATACCAAAAAGGTTTTCAAAGAAGAAGTCATTCCATTTATAAATTCTTTATGGGTATCAATTAAAGATTTTGAAAATGGTCTTCATAGTGAATTTAATGAAGTAAAAATGGTTTTTAACCAAATGGAAGCTGCTGTTGATCAGTGTTCTGTAGACAAGAAATATTTTGACATTCAAAAGAAAGAACTTTCTCTTGATAATGACCGACTCTTGGACCATATTATCTGTAAAGATGTGATGAACATTGTAATGCATGTTGATTCTGTTCTTGCTAATGTGTTACGTGATGATAACAAATGTATTGTGAATGATAATCTCAAAATTAAGAGATTGAAGCAGGAAAATGATCACTTATTTAAACTTCTCTTATCTCAAGATATAGTTCACATTTGTGTAAATTCCCTTGCTTCACACAATGATTGTCGTGAATGAAACAAGGTTATTTTGATGAATATAATAAGAATCTAATGCTTAAGGCTGAGCTTGCCAAAAAGGGACAAATGGTTAAAAAGACAACCTTTAATGAAGTTATACTCAGATGTTCACGACTTATTAAATCGTAATGTTAATATTGAACTTAAATTACAACATCAAAAAGAGAGTTTTTTGCTTAACAAACCATTAAATAATTAAAATGCTCCTGAAATTCCAAAATTTTACAAAATAAATGAATGGCAAGTTAGGCTAGACGTAAAAGATGTCTTAATTACTAATTTAAGAAAACATATTAAGAGTTTAAAAGGAAATAATATGATTGAAAAAGATGTTCGACTGAATAATCCCAATGTTATTGCTCCCGGAATGTTTAAACTTAATTTAGAACCTCTAGCTCCTAGAGTATTGAACAATAGGGATGCTCACATAGACTATATTAAGCACTCTCGGGAACATGCTGACACTCTTCACGAAAAAGTCAAAAACGCTAGAGCACTAAGACCTTTAGATAGCAATTTAGACTCTGCTTGTAAGATTGTTCAATGAATTCAAGAGGTGCTAGTTTATGTTAAAGCTACATGTCCTAGTTTAACTAAACTTACTGAGAAATTGTTTGCGGTCACACCATTAAACAAAAACAAGAAAGTTAGGTTTACCAAACATGCCACATCATCAAGTAAAAATACAAAACAGGTAGATTCACACAAAATACAAGATTCTAACAAACTTGTGTTGCCTTCTACAAGAATGAAGAGTTCTACTAGTGCTAGCAGATCACAGCCCTCAGGCAATACCAAGAACAATAGGATCTCACAAACAACCAGTAGCAACCTGAAGAATAAAGTAAAAGATTACCCTAGGAACGTTAAATCAAATTCAAATAAAAAGAATAGTGTTATTGAACCTATCTGTAATGCAAATGTTAAACATACAACGTTAAATGCGAATTTTGAATTAATTTGTGTTAAATGTAATCAATGTATGTTTGATGTAAATCATGATGTGTTTTTTCTTGAATTTGTTAATGATGTGAATGTGCGTTCTAAATCTAAATCTGCTAAGAAGAGCAAAAACAAGAATATTTGGAAACCCATTGGTAAAGTGTTCACTGATATTAGATATAGGTGGAAACCTACAGGACGAACCTTCACTATAGCTAGAAATATATGCCCTTTAACTAGAATCACCTCCACTAAAGTAGTCCCTCTTAAGGAAACCACTTCAAAGTCAGTAACTACACAAAATTCACAAATTAAGGTTGATAGCAGGAGACCTAATATAATAAAATCTGTAGGTTCGAGTAGCAAATCTAAGGTTGTAGAATATACGATTTCTAACAACTCAAAACCCAATCAATCTTGGGGATCCAATGTTTTAGATGTTCCATCTACTTCTCTTGTCGATTTCAGGTTGTTCAAATTGTTTTGTGGTATTTGGACTCTGGATGCTCTAAGCATATGATAGGAAACTGCTCTCAGCTCATCAACTTTGTTCATAAATTTCTGGGTACTATCAAATTCCAAAATGATTAGATTGCAAAGATAATGAGCTATAGAGACTATTAGATGGGAAAAGTTATGATTTCTTGGGTTTAATATGTGGAAGGGTTAGGACACAACATATTTTCCGTTGGCCAATTTTGTGATTCCGATCTGGAGGTTACTTTTTGCAAACACACCTGCTACATCTGTGACTTAGAAGGTGTTGATTTACTCAAAGGATCAAGGGGCTCAAATTTATACACTTTCTCTCTGGAAGATAAGATGTTGTCCCCTCCTATTTGTCTCTTGTCTAAAGCTTCAAAGACAAAGTCTTGGTTATGGCATCGAAGGTTATCACATTTGAACTTCGATTATATCACTACACTGGCCAAACAAGGACTAGTTCATGGGCTGCCCAGATTAAAGCTTTAGAAGGATCATTTATGTTCTGCCTGTGCTCTAGGTAAAAGCAAGAAACACTCCCACAAACCCAAAGCTGAAGACTCAATTTAGGAAAAGCTCTATCTGTTGCACATGGACCTTTGCGGGCCAATGAAGATTCAAAGTATCAATGGACGAAAATACATACTGGTTATTGTTAACGACTATTCTCGGTTTAAATGGGTAAAATTTCTACGATCAAAGGATGAAGTTCTTATAACAACCCAGAATCTTCATCAAATGCAAAATCAACCTATTTTACTATGATCACAATTATACGGGAATTTTTTTCGCTTTATTACATTACTTGCATTGCCAATATCTCAATATGCAATGTAACTTGCCTAACTAAAGTAGACAAGCTCACGCAACCTATCTATGGCCATCCAATCAACATATATGTCAAGCAAACATCATAACATGTCAAGTCAATATCGATATTTTCTAAGGCTCCATAATTTCTCTAGCAGAGGCAGTTGCGACAACTTATTTTACCTAAAACCGATCATTAATCTGTAGACGTCACAACAAAACACCATATGAACTTCTCCGTGACAAGAAACTTAACTTATCTTATCTTCATGTCTTGGGTGCTCTATGTTACCTCACCAATGATTGTGAAGATCTAGGTAAGTTAAAACCTATAGCAGATATTGGAATCTTCGTCGATTATGATCCTGCAAAGAAGGCTTACCGAATCTACAACAAGAGGGCCTGTCTAATCATTGAAACTATTCACGTTAACTTTGATGAGCTGACAGTGATGGCTTTTAAACAATATAGTTCAGAACCTGGGCCTCAACTTTTGACTCCTGGAATAACTAGTTCAGGACTCATGCAAAACCCTCCTTCTCCAACACCTTATGTCCCACCAACTAAGAAGGACTTGGATATTTTCTTTCAACCAATGTTTGATGAATACTTTAATCCTCCACCTAGTGTTGCTTCTCATGTTCCAGAACCTGCTGATTCAACTCGTACACCTTCTTCAACTTCCATTGATCAAGATGCACCATCTCTAAGTACTTGTCAAACCCCTCAAGAAACACAATCCCTAGTTATTCCTTTTGGTGTTGAAGAACAGTTTCATGATATTGAAGTTGCACATTTAGATAACGATCCCTTCTTTGCTGTTCCAATTCAAGAACTAAATTCTAAAGAATCTTCTTCAAGGGATGTTATTCCAACTAACGTGCACTCAGTTAATAAACCACCTGAACATCTCAAAAAATGGACCAAGGATCATCTGTCGGATAATTTCATTGGCAATCCTTCAAGACCTGTCTCTACACGACACCAACTATAAACGAAAGCAATGTTTTGTTACTTTGATGCTTTCCTCACTTTTGTCAAACCAAAGAGTTACAAAGAAGCTTAAGCTATGCAAGAAGAACTTAATGAGTTTGAATGACTTAAAGTATGGGAGCTCGTACCTCATCCAGATTGTGTCATGATAATCACTTTGAAGTGGATCTTCAAGGTTAAATTAGACAAGCAGGGAAGGTGTTTTGAAAACAAGGCAAAGGTTGTAGCAAGAGGATATCGTCAAGAAGAAGGAATCGACTTTGAAGAATCTTTTGCAGCGGTTGCACGACTAGAGGCCATAAGAATCTTTATTGCATATACCGCTTACAAGAATATGACAGTCTATCAAATGGATGTCAAGATAGCATTTTTAAAAGGTATACTTCGTGAATAGGTCTATGTCAGTCAACCAGATGGATTTGTAGATCAAGATAATTCCATTCATGTGTACAAGCTGAAGAAGGATCTTTACAGATTAAAGCACGCTCCACGGGCTTGGTATGATTTGTTATCATCATTTCTACTCTCCCAAAAGTTCTTTAAAGGTGATGTTGATCCAACATTATTCACTCAAAAAGAAGGCAAAGACATCTTACTGGTACAAATATATATATATATATATATATATATATATATGATATCTGCTTCTACTGATCCCGTACTTTGTGAAACATTTTCTAAAATATTGTGTTCAAAATTTAAGATGTCAACGATAGGCAAAATGTCCTTCTTTGTTGGACTTCAAATTTCTTAAAGTCCTAGAGGCATCTTTTATAACAACCCGCAATTTTCATAAATGTAAATATCCATCTATTAAGTTAGATGATGTACAATCTATCAATTATATATGAACTCACCTTTTTCAGGGAAATTTTTTTCTTTATTACATTATCACGAAAGTAAACACTTTACGTAACCGATAAAAATAATATATGAAAAGTTAATTATTACTTTCGTAAAATAATATAATGCTCGCTTGACGAAAACTTTAATTCGTTTGGTGTCCGTTTACGTTAAATGTTGATTTTTAGCTTACGCGATTTAATTATGTAATAAGAATTAAAAGTAAACGCGTACGAGACTAAAATAAATAGTGGATTAAATAGCGTCGTAAATGACCTGAAATTACAGAATGTTACATGGCAATCCTGTCTTCATATATGTCAAGCAAACATAATAAAATGTCAAGTCAATATCATTATATCCTTTTTACAAAGTACATTATTCCTATAATGTACCATTCGCAACATTATATAAAAACGGGCTTTAAACCGTTATCGTATACCTCTAAACCCTAAATTCCATGAAGGGTTAATATCTAAAGTGAATGTACAAGCTACTAAAGCATATGTACAAGTAATATAACATCTCATTTGGAATATAAACTCCCTCCAAGTCAATTTACACTCAAAAACCCTAATTTAAAACCCTAAACCCTAAAACCGAGCTAGTTTCTAAACCATGACTTGTTTCTTGATTTTTATCCATTGTAAACCTAAAACAACACTCAAATAAGTTGTAATAACTTAATTTAAAACATTATCAATCATATTCCATAGTCATTTCATCAATTTACTTCAGCTAGATACAAATCGAATCCAAGAAACCCTAATTGTGCACTAAATGTAACTTTTGACCCGTTTACTCATTTTCTACCCATTTTAACCCAAACCACCTATCAACTTTTGATTATAATCCTTAATATAAGTCTTAGGATCAGTAACCTATCATTCTTAATCAATTATACACGAAATCCAAGCTTGAAAACCCTAATTGAGCCCTAATGTACCCGAAACTCATAACCTTTGCATTTTGACCCATTTTGAAGTTTTTCTTGCAATCAAGCACCTTGGTCTCTTGTTTCTTCCATTTCTAGCCGCGGCATCAAAGGAGGTAACCAACACCTCAAAGCTACTTTATAGCTCAAACAATTCATCCTATAGCCCCTCCTCATCACCCTCTAGACCTTCCACATATCCTAACCAGATCATACAACCTCCCTTGGCCTCCAAGTCCATTTCGCCTATAAATAGAACTCAAAATACTTGATTTCACTTCATCCCCCACTTCCTCCTCTATAACCCATCATAGCAGCAATCCTTTGCTTAATATGAATTCTAAGAGATCCTAATAAGTCCCAAGAACATAAGTGAAGCAAAAGAAACCAAGAAAAGAAGCCCGGGAGTCATTATTCTAGGCGTACGAAGCTAAAAGTCCCGATTTTTACCCGTTTTCAAGCTATAAGCTCAAACCCAGGTTCTATCATCTTCATACCTGCTACTACACCCTTATAATGTTCATATGATCCTAAATAAACTCTTGTTAAAGTTTCATAACTCAATTCATGCTCAATTTCCATTTTGATCCAAAACCGTACACCCGAAACCCTAATTTTATGTTTTTCTTAAAACTAAATGTTATAATGGCTAAATGTTGTTATAGTCTATCCTAACATGCTTAATTAATGTTAAAATAACCACTCTATTAATTATTGAAGGAATTTGAACTTAAAACCCGTGCGTTTACGTTTTGAAACCCTAATTTGACCCGTTTTGCTTCCTAGCTTAACGAATCGTTATTTTAAACTTTCGTTATGTTAAACCTTCATATTTTAGCTTATATTAACAAGCTATAACCTGCTAATATCATTTAGAAACTTAAAATAAGCTTGCATGGCATTTTGGACTTGTTTTGCAAAAGTATTCCATGCAAGGGGTATATATCGTAACTTTCTGAAACTTATAACTAAAGGGGCTGAATATGTCATTTTATCAAAGTTATAACTATAGGGATCTATTATGTCACTTTCCAAAGTACAAGGTTTACTTTGTACATCTTTTAAACTAGAAGGACCAAACTCGTAAAAGTGCAAACTCTAAGGGTGTATTTTGCCATTTTTCATTCTCAAGGGTCTAAAATGTAACATTTTGAAAAAGTATAAAAACATGTTCAAAACATTACAAGACATAACTTTAATTAACGCTTCTCGTGCTTATCATTTCCAGATATTGATCAAAACGCTTAAAACCGATTATATCATATCACAATACTAGGGAGCTTCATATTAAGAGGTTTCATCTTGGTATTACGTTCTGACTGAGTTGTTGGGTTTACGATTTAAAGTGCCCTAGCTCCTCAAACGTTTACTGAATGACCTCTGAATTATGATGGCCCGAACGGTGATACAATAATTCCAAACTTTCCAATCAAACTCCTAACTCTCTGAACCAAGATTCTAGAGTACAATCTTCCTAAGACTTGACATATTTACTCAGGTTGCTTGATGTGGCTGTTTACTATCATTTTGCTAGCTATATCAACCTTTCCCGTTAAGATTTTGATAAGGTCGTCCACTTTCATTTTGGAATATTTATTGCATCTACCTATCAGGTGAGATTCATAGCCTCTCATTTTCAATCTTTTAAATGTTTTATAAACCCGCGAGGAGGATACATGCTTGTTTACAAACTCTTTTAGATACTCGTTTATCTTATAACAATGTGATTACTTTTCAAAGACTTAATGAGTTCATAACCTCACATAATTTATAAACCTGTGATACCTGCTATAAACCATGAATGCAACTGTTTTTTAAACTATATGCTATCCTGATATATTATTGCCTAAGTAAATGAAAATATTTTTTAATATCTATTTGGGTAGTATCTCCCAATATCTCTTCAATATCTATTTGGGTAGTATCTCCCAATATCTCTTTAATATCTCTTTATGTGATTCATGAGTTTAAGGTGATAATACTGTTCTCCATGATAATATTGTTCTCCATGATAATAATGTTCTCCATGATAATACTGTTCTCTGTGATAATAATGTTCTCCATGATAATTATCCCTGCAATACCAATATTTCCATTATGTTAACTTGTATTCAACTATTACATATCAAACCTATGAATTTCACTCAACCTTTGTGTTGACTTTTTAGCATGTTTATCTTAGGTAATCGAGCAACTTATGACACGAAGTGGCATGGATTTGAAGATGGCTAAAACTTGTTATCATTCACATTTTATGTTTCTAGATTTTGGGACCTGCCTTTGTAAAACTCTGATTTTAAATGAATGATGACGTATCTTTTGAACAAACGTCTCTTTTGAGTCGTTTTCTATGATTATGATTGTTGTATCCATGAAGTAATACCCCAGATTAGCTTCCGATGCTATATGTAAAAATGGGGGTGTTACAGATTGGTATCAGTGCCATGGTTATAGAGAACAAGGTCAAAAACCTTAACTATAACCACATTTCTTTTTCTAGCCATCAAAGTCCTCCGTGCCTTTTCTTTGAAGTTCTTTAGCTGCATTAAATTCAACCAAGCAGCATTACTTCAAAACATAGTGCACAGTCCATTAATCCAAACAGCATCAATAAGACTTTTAATCCCAATACTATAGATAGCAGGCATTGATCCTAAACTGATGATTCTATGCATTTCTTAATTTATATTGCAGGTGTCTCCGGTGGACATTAATCCTATAAATAGCAGCGCTGATGAGGAGGGCGGAACAACTCTTGTTGTATTTGAGAATGGTCTGTGCGCATTCAGATAGTTCTAATGGACTTGCAACTTTAGAAAAGGAAATGGAAACAAGGGTAAGTAATAAAACATCCCCTTGTGAAACTGTTAAATCTGTCGGATCTAAGAAAATGACTAGATCAACACGAAAGGATTCTTCATGTCAAGATTCCCAATCACAAGAAAATGTGTCTTCGCTACTAGTACTACCACAGGTATGTATTTCAACAAGTTCATATATTCTTTTGTTTAATTAATTTTTGATACTTACATGCAAAAAATCATTTTTTTAGGCAATTAAGTGCAAACTGTGGCACTTTAAGTAATTAACTATTATTGCTTTGGGTACCGTATACAAGACTGATGGAAAACAAATACTTCATAACAAAGAACTCCCAAAGGATTGCTACAAAGTGTTAGTTGATGACTCTTTAGTGGATGCAGCATGCATACCGGATGTAGGAAATAACAGTTTCAAAACAGTTAAGGATGCAGTAGGTAGTTTTTTTGCATGGCCAAAGGATCAAGTGGTTTTCAATCCAAAGGTACATACCTATGTTTTATCAACCTACATATATATAATTCTTCATATTTAATTCAGTGTTTGATACACGCGGCTTTGGTTTCCTACAGGCAACACCTCCAAGTACCATACAAATGAATGTTGAGAACAAAACTACACCTAAATTACAAAAGAAGTGCAAAAATGTTTATGTCTCCAGTGATGCAATTCAAAGGCAAGCTAAGAAGATGAGTCTTCAGAAGTCCTTAAATTATTAAGAATTTTATTATGTACAACATTACAATTTTATATTTGGTTCAGTTATATACATTCCAGTTTTATTGTATTTGAGTCTTCAGAAGTCCTTCAGAAGTCATTGTTTACTAAATTCTTTGTGTGACTAAATATTACAAAAGGCCACACAAACAAAAAATTGATGTGGCCATTGGATGAACAATAGTCAAACAAAATATACATTTCTTCACTTTAAACAACATATGGTCACACTTATTATCAGTTTTGGCCACTTTATGCTTAATTGTATATGAATAAATACCCAAAACAAACATGCTTTGTGTGACTAAATATTACAAAAGGCCACACAAACAAAAAATTCATGTGGCCATTGGATGAACAATAGTCACACAAAATACATATTTCTTCACTTTAAACATCATATGGTCACACTTATTAACACTTTTGGCCACTTTATGCTTAATTGTATGTGACTAAATACCAAAACAAACATGCTTTGTGTGACTAAATATTACAAAAAGCCACACAAACATAAAATTCATGTGGCCATTGGATGAATAATAGTCACACAAAATACACATATCTTCACTTTAAACAGCATATGGTCACACTTATTTACACTTTTAGCCACTTTATGCTTAATTCAATGTGACTAAATACCCAAAACAAACATGCTTTGTGTGACTAAATATTACAAAATGCCACACAAACATAAAAGTGATGTGGCCATTTGATGAACAATAGTCACACAAAATACACATTTCTTCACTTTAAACAGCATATGGTCACACTTATTAACACTTTTGGCCACTTTATGCTTAATTGTATGTGACTAAATACCCAAAACAAACATGCTTTGTGTGACTAAATATTACAAAAGGCCACACAAACATAAAATTCATGTGGCCATTGGATGAACAATAGTCACACAAAATACACTTTTACTTCACTTTAAACACCATATGGTCACACTTATTAACACTTTTGGCCACTTTATGCTTAATTGTATGTGACTAAATACCCAAAACAAACATGCTTTGTGTGACTAAATATTACAAAAGGCCACACAAACATAAAATTCATGTGGCCATTGGATGATCAATAGTCACACAAAATACACATTTCTTCACTTTAAACAGCATATGGTCACACTTATTAACACTTTTGGCCACTTTATGCTTAATTGTATGTGACTAAATACCCAAAACAAACATGCTTTGTGTGACTAAATATTACAAAAGGCCACACAAACATAAAATTCATGTGGCCATTGGATGAACAATAGTCACACAAAATACACTTTTACTTCACTTTAAACACCATATGGTCACACTTATTAACACTTTTGGCCACTTTATGCTTAATTGTATGTGACTAAATACCCAAAACAAACATGCTTTGTGTGACTAAATATTACAAAAGGCCACACAAACATAAAATTCATGTGGCCATTGGATGATCAATAGTCACACAAAATACACATTTCTTCACTTTAAACAGCATATGGTCACACTTATTAACACTTTTAGCCATTTTATGCTTAATTGTATGTGACTAAATACCCAAAACAAACATGCTTTGTGTGACTAAATATTACAAAAGGCCACACAAACATAAAATTCATGTGGCCATTGGATGAACAATAGTCACACAAAATACATATTTCTTCACTTTAAACAGCATATGGTCACACTTATTAACACTTTTAGCCACTTTATGCTTAATTGTATGTGACTAAATACCCAAAACAAACATGCTTTGTGTGACTAAATATTACAAAAGGCCACACAAACATAAAATTCATGTGGCCATTGGATGAACATTAGTCACACAAAATACATATTTCTTCACTTTAAACAGCATATGGTCACACTTATTAACACTTTTGGCCACTTTATGCTTAATTGTATGTGACTAAATACCCAAAACAAACATGCTTTGTGTGACTAAATATTACAAAAGGCCACACAAACATAAAATTCATGTGGCCATTGGATGAATAATAGTCATACAAAATACACATTTCTTCACTTTAAACAGCATATGGTCATACTTATTAACACTTTTGGCCACTTTATGCTTAATTGTATGTGACTAAATACCCAAAACAAACATGCTTTGTGTGACTAAATATTACAAAAGGCCACACAAACATAAAATTCATGTGGCCATTGGATGAACAATAATCACACAAAATACACATTTCTTCACTTTAAACAGCATATGGTCACACTTATTAACACTTTTGGCCACTTTATGCTTAATTGTATGTGACTAAATACCCAAAACAAACATGCTTTGTGTGACTAAATATTACAAAAGGTCACACAAACATAAAATTGATGTGGCCATTAGATGAACAATAGTCACACAAAATACACATTTCTTCACTTTAAACATCATATGGTCACACTTATTAACACTTTTGGCCACTTTATGCTTAATTGTATGTGACTAAATACCCAAAACAAACATGCTTTGTGTGACTAAATATTACAAAAGGCCACACAAACATAAAATTAATGTGGCCATTAGATGATCAATAGTCAAACAAAATACACATTTCTTCACTTTAAACAGCATATGGTCACACTTATTAACACTTTTGGCCACTTTATGCTTAATTGTATGTGACTAAATACCCAAAACAAACATGCTTATGTGACTAAAAATTACAAAAGGCCACACAAACATAAAATTCATGTGGCCATTGGATGAACAATAGTCACACAAAATACACATTTCTTCACTTTAAACAGCATATTGTCACACTTATTGTTGGGACTTAAAAGACTTCATGGATTCTTAGAAGTTACTACTGGTCAGGTACATAATGGAAATTATGCTAAGTAGTTAGTAATGGTAGTATAATGTTACCACTTCTAGTTACTACTGTTAGTATAATTTAGTACTGATAGCATAAAGTTACTTATGTTAGTTGAAGTTAAGACTACTCAGTGTTGAAGACTAAAATATAAGCTAAGTAGTTAGTGTTGCTGGTAGTAAATGTTAAGACTGCTAGTACAAGTTACTACTGTTAGTATATATTAGTTCTGCTAGTACTAATGTTACTACTGCTTATGTTTATTAGTGTTGTTGGTAAAAGGATTACAACAGTTTGAAGACTTTATACTGTCAAGAGGATAAAGACAAACTAAAGAGATAAAGATTGTTTGGAGAACAAGTATACTTGTGAAGATAAGTATTGAGATATTTATGTACAAGATATACATAATGTATTTATTTAAAAGATTACGTTTATGTTTAGAAAAGATTAAGATATCTTAGGAATGTATTGTAAGCCGACTAGGACTCCTTAGTCTATAAAAGGAGGCTCTAGGGCATTAGTTGAGAGATCATCAGTTTTGCATATAAGTCTTCATAGTTTTTAAAGTCGATTAAGAAAAGCTTCAAGGTTGTAAACCCTAGTACTAAATGAAGAGTACTCGTATTATTGATCTAATAATATTAGAGCGTTTGGTTATATCTTTGTTTGTTCAAGCTTACTATTTTATTCATAATACTTCTAGGTATTAAGGTGTAGATTCCGCATACACTTTAATATACATACAAAGTTTCTACAACAAGTTATTTTGGATTTATCCAAGGTAATTTAACCTTAGACAACCTAAGGAATTGATCTAGGTTTGGTGTCAACAAGTGGTATCAGAGCTTTGCTTTGAGAAACTTTGATCTACAAGACATGGAGTTTGAATCTACAAATAGTGGTACTACTGCAAAGCTTCCCATACTCAAATTGGGTGAGTATGAGATATGGGTTATAAAGATTAAGCAGTACTTCCAGATCCAAGACTATGCACTCTGGGAGGTGATAGAAAATGGTGATTCATGGGTGTCAGTACCACAAACAACACAGGAAAATGGTACATCAGTTACAAAGATGTCTATACTTGTAACTGCTGAAGAGAAGACGAATAAAAAGAATGATGTGACGGTTGGGGTTTGCTACTCATGGCTCTTCCCAACGAACATCAACTTACATTTAGTCAGTATCCAGATGCTAAATCAATGTTTGATGCCATTGAAACAAGATTTAGAGGTAATGCAGCTACCAAGAAAACTCAGAAGACACTCTTAAAGCAACAGTATGAGAATTTTAGTGCATCAAGTGTAGAGTCTCTTGACTCTATCTTTAATAGGCTTCAGAAGATAGTCAGTAGGCTTGCTATTTTGGGTGTGGTCATTGCCCAAGAAGACTTAAACTTAAAAATTTTGAGCAGCTTACCACCTGAGTGGAACACTCATGTAGTTGTGTGGATGAATAAGCCTGAAATTAAGACTATGAGCATAGATGATTTGTACAACAACTTAAAAATTATTGAACAAAAGGTAAAGAAATCTATTGGTATAAGTAGTGGTGCTCAAAACTTAGCTTTCATGAATGCTCCAAGCACTAGCAATACCAATAATGCTAACACTGCTAGTCTACAAGTTAGTGCTGCTAGCCCTAATGTTAATGTTGTTATTCCACAAGTTTGTACTGCAAGTGTCAGTGACAATACTGTGTATTCTTTCATGGTTAAAAATCCCAATGGTTCTAATGTCCTACACTAGGACTTAGAGAAAATTCAAGAAGATGATTTGGAAGCAATAGATTTGAAGTGGCAGCTCTCTTTGCTAAGTGTGAGGGCAAAGAAGTACTATTAGAGGACAAACAAGAAGATTTTCAATAATGCTAATGACACTGCTGGATATGGTAAATCCAAGGTGGAGTGTTATAACTGTCATAAGTTGGGACACTTTGCCAGGGAGTGTAGAGCACCAAGAAGCAAGGAAGGTCAGTTCAGAAATCAAGATAACATATGGAAGCAAGGAAACAATGAAGACACATCTTCAAAGGCAATGTTGGCTATAGATGGTGTAGGTTTTGATTAGAGTGACATGGCAGAAGAAAAAGTTTAGACAAACATAGCTCTAATGGCATTTTCAGACTCAAATGTATACACTAATAAAATTTGCTCTAAAACATGTCTGAAAAACTATGAGACTTTTAAGAAATAGTGATGATTTGATTGTTAAGCTTAATCAAACAGAATTTACAACAACTACTTATAAAATAGGTTTAGCAACAGTAGAAGCTTAACTAATCACATATAGGAAGAATGAGGTTCTTTTTATTGAAGAAGTTGCAGTTCTTGTTGATCCCAAACCTAGATCAATTCCTTAGGTTGTCTAAGGTTAAATTACCTTGGATAAATCTAAAATAACTTATTGTAGAAACTTTGTATGTATATTAAAGTGTATACGGAATCTACACCTTAATACTCTAGAAGTAAAATTAATGAAATAGTAATCTTGAACAAACAAAGATATAACCAAACGCTCCAATATTATTAGATTAATAATACGAGTACTCTTAACTTAGTAATGGGGTTTACAACCATGAAATTGTTAATGATACGACTGTGTGTTT
The DNA here is from genome assembly GCA_026074375.1 of Tanacetum coccineum. NCBI lineage: Eukaryota > Viridiplantae > Streptophyta > Magnoliopsida > Asterales > Asteraceae > Tanacetum > Tanacetum coccineum. Next base: position 2,475 of record BQNB010134866.1, on the reverse strand, counting down.
TTGTGATATCTCAACTAATGCCCTAGAGCCTCCTTTTATAGATAAGGAGTCCTAGTCGGCTTACAATACATTCCTAAGATATCTCAATCTTTTCTAAACAAAAACATAATCTTCTAAATAAATACATTATGTATATCTTGTTCATAAATATCTCAACACTTATCTTCACATGTATTCTTTTTCTCCAAACAAACTTTATCTCTTTAAGTCGTCTTTATCCTCTTGACAGTAGAAAGTCTTCAAACAGTTGTAATCCTTCCACCAGCAGCACTAATAAACATAAGCAGTAGTAACATTAGTACTAGCAGTACTAATATACACTAACAGTAGTAACTTGTACTAGCAGTCTTAACATTTACTACTGGCAGCACTAACTACTTAGCTTATATTTTAGTCTTCAACACTAAGCAGTCTTAACTTCAACTAACAGCAGTAACTTTATGCTATCAGTACAAAATTATACTAACAGTAGTAACTAGCAGTGATAACATTATACTACCAGTACTAACCACTTAGCATAATTTCTATTATGTACCTGAGCAGTAGTAACTTCTAAGAATCCATGAAGTCTTTTAAGTCTCAACACTCTAGAAGTGTTCATCCCTCCCTTTCTCTCTCTAGTTCTTCATTTCTTTGATTGTGAGTTTAGATAAACTAATATTCTACAGTTGGTATAAAGAGCCAATGGGTGATTAAGCTAGGTTTTGTGTGCGTTTTATGTGCGTTTGGTTCGAACATAATACAAAAGATTTCATCTTTTGTGTGTTCTAATACCATAAAGATTTGTACTTTCTTGTTTGTTTATCTTAATATAGGGTAGTTGTACAAGAAAATCTTTTAAAAACCTTAAAAATCTTCATCTTTTTGTTGTTTTTGGTTAGAAAAAGGGTTTTGGGTACAAGAATCTTGATTTCAAATTTTTTGTGTTAAAATTCATAAAGTTTGTGTTTTAAAGGTTCTCCTAGACTTAGAATAGCAAGAAGTACAAGTGATTTCAAGTAAAAACGTAAAAAATTGTGTTTTTAAGTGATTTAAAGTGTTTAAAGACGGCTTTTTATACACACTGTTTGAATTCAGCGATTTATACGTATTGAATTCGGCTATTTATACGTTGTTAAATTCGACGATTTATACGTGTTTGATTCTGGCGATTTATACGCGTTCAATCCGACGATTTATACGTTTGGGTATAAGGCGATTTATACGACGTGTTTGATTCCGGCTATTTATACGTGTGTCAAAGTCGGCGATTTATACGTGTTTGGATTCGACGATTTATACGTGTTGAAAATCCAACGATTTATACCATTACAAAATCCAGCGATTTATACGGGTTGAAAATCCAACGATTTTTACCATTATAAAATCCGGCTATTTATACATTCTTCAAAAGGCGATTTATACAAGCTACCTAAGGTGATTGATACGTTACACTTGGGTGACTTATACGGTTTTTATTGCCTTGGAGATTTATATGGTTTTTCTATGATTTGTAAAATCCCATGAAGCATTCAATTATTTTCTCTGTTTTATCAAGAATTGTCAAATCTCGTGTAATCTTAAGACTCATTCACTTAAAACAGACAACAATTTAATTCAACAACCTCTAATCATTGTTCGATCATCTGTTATCTTATCTCATATCAAAGAATCCGAAGAGTCAACAAGTCAAAGCCGAAGACGAATCCGAAGAAATCTTATTTGGGCCAACCCGCATCCAAGTTAATAGGCTGAGTCAGCCCATTAAGCTCATTTGTTAAATCAAAAGCCCAAAAATTTATTTAACATCACACGGCCCAACCTTATAAGTCCAAAACCCTTTTAATCCTTAACAAGCCCAACAAAAGCCCAATCATAAACCCCTTAAATCTGTTTGCACTAATAGTCCCTAGGGGCTTTCATCGTTAGTCCTTAGGGACTAACATAGTTAGTCCCTAATATTTACACATTTGGTCCCTATAACCCCCAAACCCTTTAAACCCACATCTTTTTTCTTTAACCTCGTACCCCCAAAACTTATAAACCAATTTCCCGCCTTTTTACTATTCCCTCATCCCTGTCCCACTTCCCCTGCAAACCAACGAAACAATGTCACACCCCTTACTTACCCCACCTCCATATGGTGCCAAATCCACCTTGGCGATCCTATGTTATTTCATTGGCCGATGGGACTTGGATACTTAATCAAGGGCTAAGATGAGTTTGCTTGGTAACCAAGAATTTTTAATGGCTAAGATGGAAGCTTTGAAGCTCCTCACAGAAGAAACACAACAAACACAACTCAAAGCTTCACAAACGGCTATAAATAGGAGCTTTTGGTCACAGTAGAAAATATGTAACTTAGGAGTAGTGTAGCTTGTTTTAAACTTGTTTCCAGCTTATTTTTACTTATTGTCTTTAACTTTCAAGTCTTGTAACCGTCTTTTAAATTAATGCAAATTTAAGTGTTCAAGTTTTATAAAATATGTTCTTAAG